>JAMKCH010025308.1:0-38037 GCA_023653785.1 Ophioderma brevispina
GCTCATTCAGTCGGACCCTCTTGTTAAAATCAATGGACACACTTATTATTGTGTTGTACCAATAGTGACCATTGAAGCGGAGCATTAGCAGCCATAAAAACTAACAAAGCAGCAGCTTAATGGTAACATTACAGCCGAGGCCACTAGGGTGGGGGTGATCAAATGCTTGATGTCATACATGCCTTCTGTTCAAAGGTTTTCACACTGCCCCCGCCACGTCAATGGACCACCAATATCTTTATCCCATGTCAAAGAAAGGGGACCTTTCTCAGGATGACCAAACTATCGAGGCCATATCACTGATATCACATTGATAGGTGCCAAAAAAAGTCTACAAAAAGAGCCTGTAACCCGAAACGGCACAACATGTATGACCTCCTTGCTGAGAGCAACCAGGCAGGGGCCCGTTCCCCACACTCGGTTGTAACCTACGGTATTAGTCCTATTTACATGATAGTGACCTTTTCATACCAGGTACACAGTGCTTTGGATAAATTGGTCCAGTAATGCATGACATAGTAATGCACTTAGGTTTACGACGAGTTTTCGGGAACGAAACTATGCGTTCAGACCAGGACGCAGCTGTACACCGCAAATACATATCATGAGAAGAATTATGGGAAGGCTTTAAAGAATACAAAAATACCCTGACTGTCACCTTAGTGACTTCAAAGACGGCCTTGATCAGGGCATGCGACTTATGGCATTCCTAAGACCTTGATCAGCGCCATACAGGGTACTCTACAATAAATCAGAGCTCAGTTATGGTGACGAAGTATTCGAACCTTCGAGTAACAACCGGGTCTCCAGGGTGACACACTGTCACCTCCTCTTTATATAATTGTCGACTATTTTTGAAGGAACTGCTTCGGGGCCCAGGGGTCCGTTCCCGAAACTATGACTCGCTAAAGTCATCTTACGCATGGCTTAAGATTTTGGTTTCGACCTGGTAGAAGCGTTCCAAAACAGTGTAATTAAGATGCTCGTAAGTTCCTTTCTACCAGTAAACCTTACGACAATCTTACGTTAACATAACCTAAGCCGATTTAAAGGTCATCCATTCATTGATTGGGATTAAAAATTTGCCCTGTCTGTGCAAAAGTCTGAGACAGTGTGCCAAGGTTACTATGTGCCTAGTATCATCAGGTATGAAATGATTTATTGTGTGGGATCTATTAACAAGTATTAAAACACTCGGACAGGGTTCGCTCGATTGTTGTAAACTTGATCTTATTCGTTCGGTTTTTTGTTCGCGTGTGTATGCCGTGTGTGTGTTAATTCTTCAATATATTTTTATTTGCTTCATGTATCCCCTGTGCTTCCTTCTTTTTCCACGGTTATTATTATTAGTTTAATTTGTTTAATTTTGTAACTTTTCAGTTAGTAACTCTTTTTCAGTTAGTATATCTGCGAGTGCATGAGAGCTGTTAATTTCATTCCTGTGACCAATTTAGATATACTCTATTTTGTTCTTTCTTTTAAATCGGAAATTGGGAGGGTACTTTTATTATAAACTAGCTGAGTGAACGGGAGCGATCAATGAAATGGAGAACAATCAATGAAACCGAAGCAATCACTGAATGATCAAGGTCCCGTCTGTCCCGTATTTCACATTACGAATGCAGCTGCAGTAAATTTTACACCCTCAGTGGGTAATTGACCCCGGGCCCGGGGTCCTAGGGGGCCCGGGGTGCTATGGGCCCGTAAAAAAAATAAAAGTTCAGCCCTTGCGTTTGTGACAAAAGTCAGAGAGGGAGAGAAAGTGAGAGAGAGGAAGAGTGAGTGAGTGAGTGGGAGCTAGAGAGAGAGAGAGAGAGAGAGAGGGGGGGCAGAAAGAGAGCACATTGGCAGATACAGGGGGCCTATTTCCCCCTCCTGCGGCAACGACACCTACTTACGTTGAGAAAATACTCTGTAACCCACGAAATTTCCATTTTTTACGCGCTACGCGCGGTTAATAAATTTAGTGCTGGCTGGGCCTCTCTTGGTTTGAGAATTTACACAAACACAATTAAGATTTTGTTTTATAAAACGGTTCGTCATGAATTATGAAGTGGACTACTTACCAATTTAAAATCGTTTCTATCAAATATACATGAAAAAATAGGTTTTGGAAAGTGAACCTTGCAAGGTTTCTGCGCTTCGTGCCTGAACCCCCCCCCCCCGGGCCGCTTCATATGAACTCTCCATGAACACTTCATATATACTCCCCGCCTAAAAAATCCGAACGATATAAATTACTGTATTAAAAAGGTATGTAGGTATGTAGGTGAATTATAATAATAAATGCCAGGAGCGGCGTTCGCGTAATGTGTTTGCTTATTGACCTGTGTCGTAATGCCTTGATAACGAAGCATGATGTGGAAGTTTGAGAGATTTATCCAGCTGGCTTGGCGCGTTCATTTGAAAGCAAGTTTGAGCACGTTGATGGCCATTTCAACATCGTTCGGTTTTTTTAGGCGGGGAGTATATTATTATTTGAAACAAAACTAAAACCATCAGCTATATTTTACTTTTTAAAAACCGTTTATCATACCTCTGTCATTAAAAAGTGAAACAATTACAAATTTATATTTGTTTCTATCAATTGTTCATGAGAAAATGTGTATTGGAAAGTGAACACTGCAAGGGTTCCGCGCTTTGCGGGAGGGGGCACCCCACTCCCGCACCCACCCCCTGGGCTGTCTCCATAAACACTCTACATATGAATATTTCAATCAAAAACACCTTTGCATCAACATTATAATAGGCCTACATGAAGCTCCCACACCCCCGCACCGCGCATGGCCACTTCGCAGCCACTGTTAACTTCAAACCCCCTCACCCCTCTGGTTTTGGGTTCTGGAAAACGAAGTTGGTAAAAGGGGGCCCGTAACTCCAAGGTTCCCCCGGGCCCGCAATTTCTCTCGGCGGCCCAGTACACCCGCAACCCTAAATCTCAAGGTTTTTTTTTTCTTTTACCGTGGATCCGAAAGAATGGATTCCACCCTTGCAGCTGAATTTCATTAGCGCCAAATGATGTCATGGCAAAAGCAGAATAGTACTGGCGAAGGCGTTTACGAATATCGTTATAGTAGATGAAGTGAGAAATATGTGTAATGGCTCCGGTGGATTTGGTAAAGGGGCCAAGCTGACGTTGTCATCTGCACAACACATCCCCGTCGTTTCCCCTTTGAATTTTAGTGCACCACAGTTTCCGCTTTTAATGAAAAGTCATGCTACCAATATCTATAAGATTCTTTAAGTTCCTTGGATTGTAGTGTTATGCGAGGGGCTGCTGGTGGACATCATGAAGAGACGATCCAGCTGAGGAATCCCCTTCGGATGTTATCTATAAAATTAAGCAACAAAATATATAATATTGCGTGCCGTCACCTTTGGTTCTAAAATATTTTTGCGGCCAAAAAAAACATTTTCTTGGATACCTATAAACTCTAGGCTAGGGACACTCAAAGGCATGTTTAGAATCCTTCAGGGAACACTTGAAGGTAGGCCTAGGTTATGTTAATAAAGAACATTGATAAAATGTGGGTTTTTTTACGAACCCCTTGAAGTGTGTAGAATAGAAAGTGATTTTTTCACGAAAATATTTTATAAATCGATTTACAGTATCATTAGAAGAGTAAACTTCTAAAAGAATACAGGTAGCCTAGTAAAAGAGGCCCTGAAATACTTACATTGGCAGCTTCATTCTAATCTCTGTATTTTCTCAGACGCTTTGCTTCATTTTTTTGCCATTTCCCTGTAGGTTGTGTAACATATTTGTCGCTTGCTTTTTGCCATTACAACTGGAGTTGATTATACATTGATTCTAAGCCTAAGCCCGCACTTCTGTTTTGCCTTTTGCTAAGCGCCGGCGTGGTACGCATTGCTAGAGCGACACAGGGCAGTGACATGGTATTGTATCCCATAATGCATTGCGCGTTATAACATACGCACAGCTTGTGTGCTGCAGCGGTATGGTGTTTTATCCCATAATGCATCAGCGACGCGCTTCAGCTAGCAACCGACCCGTTTTTCCTGTTATTTCCATAGTAACTGAATAGTTTTGATAAAATGAATGTCCAAACGCCCATGGCATGGTATACCCATGCAACCAATGTACAAAAAAATCAGAACTCGAGATAGAGCCATCTCTGAGAACACTCGGGAACAAGGTTGAGAATCTTTCTTTTATTATATAGATACAAGTTGAAAAATAATAAAATAATCACCATATCTCTATTTCAAATTTGTTAAAGGAACTTATAAATCAACTTTTATTAGTATGGTTATAGATCAATGCATAATAAAAAAAAAACAGAATACACCTCAATCCTATCCCAAAACCTGTGCATCAATTTTCATTGGCTTAAAGGCACTATCAGTGCAGTGATCCTCCCAAAAAGTCCAAATATTCAAAATTTGCAGGAGTAGTCTTAAAGCAATAACAGCACATTTTTTAAGAGCGCCCCCAATTTTTAAAATTTGATATCTCTGCACAGTTATGTTGGTAATTGTCTATGAAACTACACCTGCAAACGAGAATGCTCAAAAACGCGTATTTATCATAAAATAAACGATTCTGTAATTAGAATTGGGATTCCAGATTGTACTTAACGGCAGAGCTGGAAATGCTAAGTTTATGTCCGTCCATGATGAAATAGTGCCACCTCAAGAAAATGTTTCCAGCAGCCGTTGAATTATTATCGGAGATCTCCGATATTAATTATTCTAATTACAAAATCATTTGTGCATTTTTAATATTAAAGGTCCATGGCCCGATCACTAATAGCCTCGTCCCCAGGGACCCCAGATTTTACCGGAAGTGGTCAAAATTTTGGTATCAGAAGAAAGCTACTATTTTTCCCATATACCCTGTGAAATTTTAGGGCTAAAAGATGTTTGGTTTGGAAGTTATAAACGAAAATGTGCCCCATTTTAGTCGACCAATATTAATTTTACACAGTACTCTATGGGCTTACAAAATCACATTTGTGATGTGATCTGGGAAAACCCGCCACATGTCGCACAGGACAGTTTTGAAAAAATAAAGAAAATACCTTAAAATCTGTTATATTGTACTTTACTTTTTGTCAGATTGTATAAGGCGTAACTTTTGACGTGTGTATCAAAGAAGAAAGAAGTAAACAGTTATGGAAACTTAATATTTCAAATTCTGCAATGATAGTAAAAACTCAAAATATAAATTTCCCACCATGTGGCGGGTTTTCCCAGATCGCATCACATTTTTAGCTCTCACATCAAAACGGATTGAAATATCGGCGCGAAACTTTACAGATGGGGTTTTGGGGTGAAGTCCATTCTATCAAAATGAAAATTTCATATACATAAATCGGGCCATCCTCCTTTAAGAATTTTTGGGAAAAAAACACTCTTTTTTCTTGAAAATCAGATTTGATAGTCTTTTGTAGAGTAAAAACTGGGTAGGTTACAGAAGGCAACGTAACATTTTTAAAAAGACTGAAAACTACTCTAAGTATCTGTTACACCATCTAAGTACATCTTGATCATTTACCAGCTAATCAGATATGCTGGTCACCTTCAAAGCAGTCACCGGTATGCCTTTAATTTCCGCCAGACAAGTGTCTGTGTAATTCACTGGCCATTAGCTATATTACACTTAAACATGATTCAAAAGGCGCTTTCACTCGATCTGTAAAGAGTATGAAACCTTGCAGAGGAGTATGTTAGAACTCTCTCTATGGCCCGTTTGTGGAGCAACCTTTTATTTGTTCAAGTAGATCCCTGGATTTTATATTCTCTCTTTTGCTTGCCAATGAAGCATGTGTTCATTCCTGTATCTATATTGCTTTTTATCTATTTTGGTACATCCTGGGATATAAATTAAATTCAGGAGGAAAATTGCCAGCCATTGACCCTGCTGAAGGTTGTACAGTTTTAATTTACCTTGAGAATTTTGCCAAGATCAATTTTCTTTTAAGGGGTATACCTGATCCGTAGCCTCAATCAATTCCAGCACTCACTCACCCCATCAAATCTGAGGTTTGATATCAGAATTATTTCCCATTATGATGCTATAAGGCCAAGCTCGGAAGCTCTGAGAAACTGGTGAGCACAGAATTAAATAGAGACGAAATATACACAGTCTCTATATACTACATGTATTTATCAAGTTACTTTCTCGGGTTGTATCATTTGCTTGATCCTCACATTCATTGAGTTGAGTTTCGCATCGTCATAGATTCTGCTAGAATCATGCATCTCAGGCCCACCCTTCTAAAAAATGTCAATATTGAGGTAACAAACCAAATCAAGAGTATTGAAGAATAACGTTAACAACAAAAATAGAAATGGCATATTTGTATTTCCTTGAAATTTCATTTTCTTACATCCACATACTGATTTTCCAAAAAAATTGCTGTGGGTTTTGAAAAAAGGGAACACAACTATAGGGGCGCCTAGACATGTTTTCTTAAACACACTTCATTCACCCACGTTGTGCACATATAAGTGTGCTAAGATTCAAAACGGTTAGCTTCTGTGTGGGAGGACACTGTCCTTGTAACATCATACAACCACTCTATGTCTGACTACTAAGTACTTCATTTGACAAATAATTCATCATATATTTGATAACATCTTTCCTCCCATCACTTGCACCTCAATGAACAAATTCAACTTGATAATATACCAGACAAAATCTACAGCTGGCCTTGAGTTTAATCAACAGCGAATAATGTCTTTCCAATTGAATCTTTTGAATAGGAGCGCTATTTCTGTACTAGCTTCAATTTAATGTAGGGGGGCCCCCTACATGTTGTATACAGACACACACAAACCTTGTATTGAACAATGTTTGGATTGATAAGTCCTTGGGCTGAAATGACTGCTGTTTTTAGGCTAGACAAAATCATTTTGCTTCATAATGAGAAATATGCTGTCTCGTTGGTCTATGGTATTTGTTTAATGAGAGTACTATATTTGTACAGACAGTGCTTACAGCAAAATCAAGGTTATAATTAAGGTTTTACTGTACATTTGGAGCAATCAAGCCATAGATTTGCAAGAAAGGAAGCAGATCTAAATTTTAAACAGGTACAAGAACAAGGGTAAGATATTGCAGGGAAAAATGGGGTTCACAGCATTAAGTGTTAAATGAAAATATTGATGTTTGCTTTGTAAGAAATTGATTGCGATTGATCAAGTCAAATAGATCAAGTCATGCAAGACTTTATTAGCCTGTAATATGATCCTGCAAATGACAAGAAAATAATACAGAATATATTGAAAAACATGCATGGTCATTATCAGGGAAACCGCATGTGTGTGTTGTGTGTGTGGTGATGAATAAACATCAGAAAATTTTCACACCTTTACCAGCAGATATATTACACTAGGTGTTGGCTTGGAGCAATATCTTATAACTGTTGGCACCGGCTGGAATATATTATTCAATAAGAATGTTAAGGTTGCTGGTTCATCAATGCCACCTCAAGCCTGATGAAGCACAAAGCTAGGAGTGTTAGAGATAGTGACTCCTTTGACCCCTAAATGACCTTTGACCCAAGGCAATAAATGTCAGAAAATATCATTGATACCAAATCAAAACTAGGAAAAGAATCATTGAAGGGGTGACACTGACCCCTTTTGATCCCATGGGATCAGGTTAGCGAAGTAGGTTTAACGGCGCCACTGTGGTCCCAGGTTCGACCCTCGGTCAGGCCTGCGATTTCTGTGTTTTTAAATTTCCAGTCCATATTCAGCCTCGCAGGTTTTCTCCGGGTACTCGGTTTCCTCCTGCTTCTAGAACTGGGCTTTCTTCCCTATCATGTATGATATTACAGTGTATAATGAAGTAAATTGAAATAAGATATCTTTGTGACACTCAAATGACACAATAGTATTGGTGTGTTGTTAAATACTAACACCTCCTCCTTCTTTTGATCCCATAATGAAGATTATATACAATATCCGAGGAGGTGTCAAAGGAGGGATTAACTATGGATCAAACCAGCCATGTAGCAATTTACATCCACACACTCTCTAATTTAAACATGACACCTGTTCTGAAATGGTGTTCTACATCTTGCTTAGATCAAGTATAATATACATTGCACACATAAAATTTCTTCTCTCTCAATTTTAAACAAAACTGGGGATCTAATACCTTTATTAATGATTTGTCGTTATTGATTGAAGTAGGTGTGTTTTGATTAAAAATGTGAGGTCAGATTTTTGTAGCTGGTGAATAAAAGTGAATATACGGTTGCAGAAATATACGGTTGCAGGCAATGGATGCGAGTAAAATTTTGGCTACAGGCACTGACTGGTAAAATCAGGTAATCCTCTTAAGTGATCAGAAACCACCAAGGGAAAAGACTTAAACACATTGATTACATTAATGACAGTTGCGATCTGAAAATTCAAATGGTGTGTAATAATCATGTAAGGCATTCAGAAGAATATAATGAATCAACAATAATTTTAAAGAATAAAAATATTTAATATATGTATTAGATACTCTACAGATGACGTCCTTCTATTTTGACTCTGTCTGATTCCAATGAGAGATTAAAATAAATTAATTCATGTGTGTGGGAGTTTTACACTACAGGAAAGCTGAAGTTATCTAGAGAAAAAAATATGATTGTCAAGCTAGCTCCCTAGACTGGAAGAGCATCGGTGAAAGGTCGCCTACCCGTAAGGTGTTAAAAGCGTAAATTAATTGGACTGACTGTTTATACTAGCTAAATTATTGTAATTTGATAGCAACAGCGTCTAATACAATTCAACGTAATAATGACCAAACACAAACATTTAACTGAGAGTCAAAATCAAATCAAGACTGGTCCATAGTTAAGAAATCATGTAATGATCATTACAATACTCTTAAGGCTAAACAAAATCAATTATTGCATTTCCTTCACCTAACTGACCTGACTTGCAAAATCTTGGTTTGGCATTTTTAATGTGTTTTCCTCTCTTTTTAATTTTTTTTGTTTTGGTTTTTTATTTGTTTACTTCTCATTAAATGTTTAAAATGATTGAATTGATATATAAAGAAGAAAAAAGAACAAACTAATCTTTCCCAAATTTGCATGTATGGGTGACACCATTTTTTTCATAATAAAAATTTAAAATACCTGTAATTTAAAAAAATAATCAGACAGAGCTAACCATCTATCCTTTGATTAAATTTTCTCGGTAAAGTTGACAAGACGGATTAAAATCAAGAATAGAGCTGCTGTAACCATGGCAACTGTCTCTGATGAAGCTCTAACAATGTGTGGTCATTGGCTTTTTAAATTGAAATGACAGCTCCACTAGAACTTTTGTTACATGCTACATTCAGAGTTTTTACAAATTCAACGTATGTGTCTTTTAAAGGGGAAAATTCTACCAATTTTGTTGTCTGACATTACTTGCATATTCAGTCTACTTTATAAGAAATTCAGATGATTAAATTTATTTTGGCTCAAAGCACAGTACAACCTTCTTCATGGACACATACATAGATGAATACATTACATACATGCATACAGACGTGCGTACTTATGTACGTACTCACACACACACATACATACATGACATTTCTAAAATACAGTATTCAAATTGCTTAAAAAATTAAAATTCCCAATATTTCAAAGATAATTCACAGAAGATTTTATAGTATGATATCGACAATACATTGAAAAAAAATATTAGGTCGGAAGGTCATAGAGGTTGCCAAATCAAATATGGTTGCCGCCAAGATCAGATGGCAAATTGGTTCAGTTTTCGCGATTATTTTGTTGCTAAAAAATTACTAAAGTAGTCATTAATGCATGGTTATGTAGTTACATCATAAAAGATGAAATCTACTTCAGAATGAGGGTGGAAACTATGTACTATCGAAAAACTGCATTTTTTCAACAGTCTGAATCTTCAAAATTCTGAAGTCATGAAGTGGCTGTATAGTGTATGTGGCGAGTAGGCCAAGACATTTTTGACTCCAGCTTCGGGCAAGATTCGGGCATTATCCCACCCCCAAATTTCAAGGTATTTTCAGCTTAAAAAGGGGTGGGTCAGTAAAGTAATAGCGATACAAATTTGACACCTGCTCTAGATTATTTGCACTAGCTATAACCTGTGTAAATTTTACAAACTTTCATTACTGGCAAGCTGAATTTTCTTCAAAATCTACTTTTACACAGATCTGTCAGGGGGGGTAGGACATGCCAACCTAACAGCAACAGCAAATTCAAAACGGCATCAACTTCTGGGTGCTAGTCTGTTTCAAAGACTTAACGGTAGGAGGCGCTTTTACGCATATCGAACGGTTACACACAGACTTGACTAAAAACTAGGCCTGGTCACAAATATTTAAATCTAAATGACCGTTATTGGAAATTACACTATTTTGCAGCGGGGTTAATCCACTAACCCCGACGGATTTTGAAGTTAATAATTTTTTCTTAATTTATCATGATGTTACTAAGATCTTTTGAATAAAGGTTTAAGAGATGATTTTTTAATGTCACTGGGACCGAGTCTGCCATAGTAAATGCACGTAGCAGTTCCCCTGAATTACCGTTTGGAAATCCCCAATGCCCAAATCGAGCAGATCGTGTCCTACCCCCCCTGCAGATCTGTATGATTACACAAATGAGGGCGCTATAACATACACATCATGACCTTTATAGGTCTATATAGTCAGCAGATTATCTGGGTTCCCATGCAACCCCTTTAAAACTAAATTCTAACATGATTTTAGCATGAGTATGCCATCTTCAAGAATTTTGATGTTACCAAAATCCAGTATTGTCACAATTGGTCCATTTGGCAGCCATCTTGGATTAAGATGAATTAATCATACAAAGCGGTTCAATTTAGGTGAAAAGTATCTCAAATAATTTGTCTAATCATAATCATAACTTAAAGGCTGACTCAGAGATTTCGAAAATATATATATTTTTTTGTGTAGTAATTAAAAATAGTCAACTAGAACTAAAGATACTCACCTAAAATGCTCAATTCCAAAGGTAGAGATGAATCGGATTTTTAGTTTTCATGCAGTACACATTTATGTACAGTATAACAGTGCCATAGGATACCGTGTATAACAAAATTTCCGGATCCGGAATTTTTAAACAAAGTTGTGATTTTCTATATGAAGGACTTCGATTTGAGCTTAGTTATTTCACACAGTGATTATTATATGGACAAGCATTATGGAGATGCAAAAAACACAATTTGTTCGAAAATTGAGGGCGCCCTCCCCGGGAAATCTCTGAGTCGGCCTTTAAACATCCTAGATAGTACAAACTATACTTTTCTGGATTGCTAATACCATACAACTTAACACCAATTTTGTCAAGATCCATTCATTTTGAAAGCTTGGCTCCCTGTACAATGACCAATCAAAAGTTCAATGACCTTTATCACATTTTCATCCATATCTCTGTAATTGAACATCACAAATATGCCAAAGTATATATTTTCTGATTCCTCATGATGAGACGAATCATTTCAGAAACCTTTCATTTTCTCTTTTGATCCAAGATGGCTGCCAAACGGACCCCTTGGGACAGTTTTGATTTTGGTAACATCAGAATTCTTAAAGATGTTGTAGAAAGATAAAAAATCTTGTTAGAATTTAGTTTTAAGGGGATGCATGGGAACCTACGGCGGTCCGTTAAGTACGTATATCCTGTTTCTAAAATTGAAAAGTTGGCGTAAATTGAAACCAGCATTTCAAAATTCTCAAAACTGGAATAATACGAAAGGCATTGTGGGAAAAAGGGATGCGGCCGTAGCGACTGTGTGTTCACTTTTCCGTGTTTGCGAACACCCGAAGTACCCAACAAAAACGTTCAATTTTCTCGCTAGGTTCTTTAGGTTCAGACCCAATTACAATACATATTCAAAACAAAACATAGTAACGGACCCTCTGATGCAAAAATCTCAACAGAAACCCTTCCTTTTCCGGAGATATTTGAGATTTAGTTTCATTTGCATGCATTCGCTATGATGGACTGATAACGTTAATCTCTCGCGCAGTACTAATTTAGATATCTTTCACAGTCTGTGACACAGACTACACACTTTCCGGACTGCCGTAATGGGAACCCATGTGATCTGTTAGACTAATATGACAAGATTCTTTCAGTGCTTTTTTTTCTTGTTTTGCAGGTGTAATAGCTCTTTATATATCAGGCTGTATATGCCCCATATATTTTTATCAGCTGTAAAAACTGTATTGCCAGTAAAATTGTTGCAAAAATAACACAATTTGCATGTGGTCAAACAGCTGTTTATTTAATTGAATACTCTTTAATCTATAAATAACTACCAACCCAATTTTCATTACATGTTATCTGCATTTTGTTAATTACCAAAAGTTTTATTGCATCACGTTAACTTGCCATCTGCAATTTGTTAGTTAGTCTCCCGCTACTAAAAGTGGGGGACTATAGAAATTGTAGGCGTCCATTTGTCATACTCAATAAAAATGCTGTATCATGAAAATAATACATGTGCCGGTATTCATCTTTGCACCATAACTGTATCTGAAGAAGGCCTAGTTCAAGTGTAAAAATGGGTCGTGTCATAGGTCAAAGTTCAAATATTGTCTGTTTTCAAAAATGCTTTCTTGCACTATAACAAAAAATGTATACATGGATAGGTGTTCATCTTAATGGTGCAAAAAGAGATTTTGAGGCACCCAAATTTTGTGTCATAATTATAGAATAGATGCTCAATAGATTTCTTGTATTTGTCCACAGAAATGTCTTAAAAGAGAGAAAAAAGGTGACTTTGATTTGCTTATATTTCAATATAAAAAATAGGCTGAATTTTGTATTTGCTCCAATGCAAAATTAGAAATTTCACAATTTTTGTACCAAAGCAACATTTCTCAGCTTAATCCTTTCAGATGGGGATATTTTTGATGGAAAGCTTTACATCAAGGAAAAATCAGTAATATTCAATTTTTATAGGGACATCTGATATGTGAAATCTCTCGTTGCACCATTAAGGTTTCAAAACTAATTACCAGCACCAGTAACAAGTAGCTAGAAGCAGGCGCGTAGCCAGCCCAGTGGTTCCGAGGGGGCAATTTTCCCGGTAGGTGCATCAAATTTCCCGATCACAAGCAAAAATTTCCCGGTCGCAGGGCAAAGAATCCGAAAAAGGCTGATTTAACATAAATATCAGTATTTTATTTCCTGATTTCCCCTAAAACATTTTTCAGAGGGGGCACTCTGCCCCCACCTGCCTACGCCACTGGCTAGAAGTTATAGCTAGTTTTGATCTGCAATGAGTGGCAGACCTGTACAGTACCTATACTCGATTCGCGCTGATATAGGGACAACCTGTACTTTTTTACGGGTGATAGTTATTTGTGAGGGGCGCACAGCAATTAAACTTTGTAGCACTCCTAGTCCGTGCATTCTTAATACTGTGTGCTCTACGGTCAATACAATGTGCAGTGGTCAAAACACAGAGGGTCACTGGTAAAAGTAACGTATGTTAATATGTTAAATACTACCTGTATGAGGCAGGTGCGCTATTGAATCTTGAATATGGTAACAATGGTTTTCGCGCTATCCTCACAGGTGATATGGGGCCTCATCATTACTTTCATATGTTACCTAAACTAATACGACTAATACAATAGTCAATACCCACTCAAAGATGGTCCAACGTAGTTCTTAATAGTTGAAGCATGTTGAATGAAATATTTGAATATGAAAACCTTGGCCTAAACACATAAAAAACGCGAACACAATTGTGTAATGAACGTCGCCTAAAAGATCGAGAACTTTGTCAGTGTTCGTTTAGGACCAATGTAGACGGACCAAACAGTATGAACATACCATGTGTAGTGCCCAGCAGGAATTTAATTATTTTCCCATCCCTACTCTATTTAATTCTAAATATCATTTTTAATTCATTAATTCTAATGCCATATTCTTAAACACTTGCAATCAAAATTCTTAAAATCTTTAAATATTTCAAATAGAGCGTTTTCGCAGTGACCGCAGAAAAGCGTTTAATTCGTAAACATCGTTTTTACAGTGAAGTCACAGTACAGTGAAGTGATGTGAATGATTTATAAATCAATTGTATTAAAACTACAAAATTCAATTCAGGAAAGTAGAGTAAACAAAATTAAGTTTTGTACATGGCCCTTTTCCTTTCAAGTCACTTTCCATTGTTAGGCAGCGAAGCGACTTCTTGGATAGATTAAAATGCTTCTTCCCTATTTCACCTAATGGATAAGACCCAAAACTTTTCCCCAGCTCCTATATCAGCGCGAATCGAGTATAGTGCCAGGATTTATAATAATTCCATTGTGATTGAAGTCGCTGTAATTATTCTACTGTCGTTGTTGAAGCCAAAAGTGCTGGGAATCAAAATAGGATTCCAATTTGTGGACAGATGGAAGTCATGGTGAATTAGGGCTGTCGTCATCATCTTATTTTTCTGTCGACATATCGCTAAACAAATTTCCCGACGGCTACATAATGTCAACATAACTGTCAACAAATGCATGTGACCATAGTACGATGTGCTGCACCCATGAAGCTGGCATCACACGCCAAAAACTTGCCCTAGAATATTCAATATAGCCTTCCCAATCTATGGAGTATAACAATTAAACTGCAGATTTATGTAACAGAAAGTACCCTTCACTTGAAAATTTATCCTAAATTCTAGAAAACTACCGTATTTGTTGACTATTCCAATAGTATTTTGAGTTATATTCCTCCCCAATTGCCGTCCAAATTATTGCAGCGGCACACCGCCATTTTGAGAATCCTACTTCCAGATTTGTTTTCTAATTGAAACAAATGTTTTCCAGAATATGGGCGACTATAACCGAAATTACATAATACACAGGTAAAATAAATTATAGTAGTGTAATTTTTATTTATAAAAGTTGGATATATACCTTCTCGCCCGTGGTATCCGTCATCCTCTTTAGATACGACCAATCACAATGGTGAATTACGATGATGTAATTTGGGGAAATACCCGATAACAACATGCGCGCGCAGCAAGGGCACATGTACGGGGTTGCCTATGTATGCATTGGTACACGGTCATGTCAATGTCAACTCAAGCATGTTGAGGACAGGGATCCATGGCGAAGTTGAAACACGGTCTTTTGCACGGCTGTGGTGCATTTATTTATGCAATAAATGCTTGTTTTCGTACTCTGGTACTGAAACATGGAATCATAATTAAAATAGTAATCAAAATGGGTAAGAAAAGTAGATTGCTAGGTTGAAAATTGCATTTTTTTTGGAGGCAATACTTCGTCATTTTACCCCGGTTTTGTGTGTCGCCTGTGTCGATTCGGGAGAAAATATGGCGACATGTCGCAATATGGCTTGTCGCGACATGAATGTCGACATAAGGTGTGTCGACGACGGCCCTATGGTGAATATATTGGACTGATGTACTGTGGAATATTAGTGTCGTCAAGGAACTTATTCACCTTGTCGTCTTGAACCGCTGGACAAAAGTTATCTTCAGGACTGAGAAGATACCCTCGGAATATTACCTGATTTATAAGTGTGACTTTGCATGCTGTCATTTTGGAGTTTTCGAGTTTTTGTGAGGATATAGCATCGTTGAACTGCAACGCTTCTGTTAACTTGGGACATTTGTAGACTTTAATAAGTATCATCTTAAATTATTGTGTATAATTTTATTATGTAATATTGTTTTGGACATACCAAATTCTTGATCCAATCTGATTAAATCATTAAAACAGTGTTATTATATAAAATTTAGATCATTTGTGCACAAGGCTCATTTGTTTGTGTTTGAAAGGTATTTCTGACCTTTGACGTCCACGAGACATCATAACAATGTTATCCTCACAAGTTGCTCCCTTTAAAGGCTGACTCAGAGATTTCGATTTTTTTGTGTAGTAATTAAAGATAGTCATCTAGAACTAAAGATAGTCCCCTAAAATGCTTAATTCCAAAGTTAGAGATGAATCTGATTTTCCGTTTTGATGCAGTAAACATTTATGCACAGTATAACAGTGCCAAAGGATACTGTGTAAAACAAAATTTCCAGATTCGGAATTTTAGAACAAAGTTGTGATTTTCTATATGAAGGACTCTGATTTGAGCTTAGTTATTTCACACAAGCATTATGTATATGCAAAAAACACGATTTGTTTCAAAAATTGAGTGCGCCCTCATCGGAAAATCTCTTGAGTCAGCCTTTAGTCTCCCATTTTGGTGTCATGATAGTGCAGGGAGGCACATATGCTAAACCCTATTCTGCATGTCCGTCGGTGAGTATGCATGCGAGTGTGTATATGCGTGTGTAAGTAAAAGGTTTAGTTAACCTTAATCACATTGCCCCTCTTAGGTGCACCATGCAAGGATTAAAGGTCACATACCAAGGTCAAAGGTCATTAGAGATCAACTTGTGCAGAGTGTGAAGAAAAGGTGGATTGTAAAAGCAGGCAACACTAGTGGTTTAAGAACTGTGTTGTTTTTGGCTAGTACACCTGGTACATTTTTGCTTTTCATCATTTACTCTGTATTTATATAATATTGGATGCCTGAGGTTGATAACAGAAAATATCGCCCGAGCCTAGATCAAATATCGGGCGAGTCGAAGACGAGCCTGATATTTTCTTGGCGAGGCCGATATTTTCTGTTATCAGCCGAAAAAAGCCATCCAATATTATTATTGTTATGCAAGAAGAAGCTGACTTGACAAAAATAGTTTTAAAATGGCTTCAAAATAATAAAAACAGTATTTGCTTGACGAGTTGCATGACTGAATGCCCAATATTTTTGAACTCGAAATATTTCTTTACTATTGTTCTCCTTTAAGGTGGTTGAGTTCACTGGAAGGTCTCTGGTATAATGCACACATGAAATGCTTTTTTATATTAGTGCAATTTGCACACTTTGTAGCTCTTTGAGTTGTAAAAAGCAAAGGCAGAATTAGCTTTTCATGATCCACAGGTTCACCCTTGACTTTTAAAAACAAATTGAGATTTGTATTAGCTGTAGTATTGCCCAATCTGACATGTAAATACAATAGTTTCGCAAGCTATTCACAGTATTTTGTATTTGTCCATAAACAGACTGAAAATACTGCACAGTAGCATATAGCAAGTTATAATACTGACATTTGTCATCATAGCACTGAAATGCATGAACAGAATCAAGATTTGTGAACAACCTCTTTGCCGGGATATGAAATTAAGGTGCTAGAAATTAGGAAATTCACCATTTATGAACAGCAATATATAAATTCCTAATTACATAGGCCCCTGTACCCCCTGAGAGTAAACACAATTTAACCAATTGATGAAAATGTTTGAAATCAACAAACTCACACGCACACATGCACGCACACACAGACAATGTATTCCAGAAGCGGGATTGTATCAGAGTGGGTATTTATTTTCCAGAAGCAGTCAAATCAATCTCGCTTAAATTCTCAGTCCATTTTCCTCCCTTATTATTTTCCTGAGAGCACAGCATGCGAGTCATCCTTTTTTTTCTTGCAATCTTGAGTTTTACTCGTACTGTATAGCCTTATAATTTTGTGTGTTTTAATTTTTAATCTCAATCACAAGCATAACATTGAGTGCAAATTAAAAAGTCTACAAAAATATTTTTCACCCATAGGTTAGTATGTGTGAGTGGTTGTAACCACTACCAATTAGATAAACAGGGTTCGGGGACATGGTAAAATCATGAAAATTTCACCCTGTGAAAATACTTTGACTGTAATGTAGTCTTGACTGTAAATAAAGGCCTTTGGCAATCCATTTTACTATACATGTACTATTCCTGCATTTGTACATGAAGAGAGTATGCCGTTGTATATTGACATTCAAACAAGTCTGGGATCGGGTGTATTTTTAGCTTTTGGGCATTTTCATAATAGAGATGTAGGAAGCAAAAGAGCACAGTAGCATATGTTAAGGGATTCTCAATACATAACTGGAATTTAGTGAACAAGTGACTAATCAGTGACTTCTAAATAATGCCTCCCCATTTCTAAAATTTTAGATAAAAGGAATAATTATAGTTATGAAAATTATTTTCCATGTCCAGTAATGTCAGAGATAGCCATCTTGTGCATTATTGAAATAGCTTGCCCTGAGCTGTCTATAAACATATATTGTGGAAGTGCAAATATTGTGAAAGTGGATAATATGAGAAAGAAAGATGAATGATAAGGAGATGAGAGACAGAAAAATGAGTCATTCACAATATCCATTTTGACATGATAATTGACGGATTGTTATTACAGCTATTACGTTAAAGTAGCAATTCCCTATCACCTGGAGCAACCTATCAGCTACACTAATTATGGGTCAATGTCCTCCAATAGCAGCAACAACATAAAAATATTATATGACTCTTATGGAGTGCTTCATTTAATTTATTAAGCATTTAAAAGCATATTAATAAATATATTTTATCTTTTCATCTTACCGTTTTTTATTATCGCAATCATTAAAATTACCCCTTAGTTGGAAATTTGTTGTTAGTCATATAATAATTATGAGTGTTCAATAACTTCAAGCTTATCATAACAGTCTTAGCTAGTCTTAGGAAATCAATTTCAGTTAATGATCACAAAGAAAATAGTGTCAGATTTTGCTGGCTGGATCCCATATACTGCATATATATTCACCTCTAGAGGGCAGTATTGCTGCAGTTTAAGTGTGCTCTTTGCACACATAAATGATCATTACCTCCGATCTGAAGCGATTCTCTGATAAGTCTCATGCCTTGGTGATGGACCCGAACCAAACTTTTAGGTATGTGACCCTCCTTGCATGCATGTTCGGCTAGTGGAGCCTTCTACATTGCGTTGATCAGTAGCATGTTTATATTCCGACACCCTTGTCTTAAGGGGGCCGTTTAGTCTGACTATGTATGCTCCGCAGCTACACGGGATGGAGTATACGCAATGGGAATGTCTTTAGGCACGGGAGTCTTTGGGATGGCTGAGAATGTCCCGTAACTCGCGTGACCGTGAGTACGTAGGTCTTAACACCGGCATGATGTTAGGATTCTGTTGATTCTCTCAGAACACCCTTGACATACAGCATAAAAGTAGTACCCTTGACGTTGTCCTCAATGCACGGTCATGTGGCAAGCTATTGTAATGGATAGATGGATGATGGTTGAGTGACTGCATATACAGGTAGTGGGAGTCAAGGCAGGTGAAGTGCAGATCGTAGCCAGGGTAGGGGGGGTACGATTAACCCACCAAATCTCAAAAACTTCCAAAAGGTCAACAAAAATGAGGGTCCGGGAGCGAAGCGAAGCTAGGAAAAAAATAGGGGTTTAGGGTTTTTTGTGGTCAAAAAAAGGGGCATAATTTGGGCCAAAAGGTCCACTTTTGCCAAATTTACACTCCTGAGGTGAAAAGGTCCCAAATTTGGGAAAAAAGGTACACTTTGGAAAAAATCTGCCCACCCCAGAAAAAATCTGGCTACGGGCCTGGGTGAAGATATTTCTTCTGATGTTGTATACGTTTCTGATATTTTAATTCGATGGGCACTTTCGAAGTCGTGAATTGACCATGTTTATAACCAAATATGTTTCTTTTCCCCATTGGGTAGTCACAGGGCTATAACATTTTGACTTTCTTTTTATACCAAAGGAGCTTTTGTATACCATCAGAATTTGAAGATTTTACCTGTAGTACGTGTGCAAGGTTTACAAATGAAGATTCATTTTAACACAGTAGTTAAAATTATGTTAGCTCTTATTTGTTCTTGTCGGTTGTATGCTTGTTGAAATTTCTGCTGTGGGTGAAGTGAGAAGATTCTTGTCACCACAGTAATTTAACCTCATCTAGTGTGGTAGGGGGGTGGTGTAGTAGTCACCTTTGCTCACTTTTCACTGATAGAGCCTGGTCGATTCCCAGTGTGGCAGTTCCATTATCTGATTTTGTTGCTAATCCATGACCTTCCACGTAGCGTTTTTTAGGAACTTCAATTTCTCTCCATATAATTTTTTCCAAATTAAGATATTGGCACAAATACTCCCCATTATAAAGAAAGTTTTAAATCCGGTTTTGTCCCTGCGAACAGGGTTGGCCAGATTCACCGCGCATTCACAACAATATTGTTGCGAGGATATATTGAGAAGAGATAATGACCAGATGCCCTTCATGTCGTCAATTTGCTGGATGGCCGTCATTAACTATCCAGAGCTGATGCCCTTGTAGGTAGATCTTCTTTTTAGTTCTGCGGGGAAACCGGCTCCCCTATCGGATTTCTGTAGAAACCCGATGGGGGTGGACCGCTCGCTGCCGACAACCAACCACTGGGGAAAGGTTGTACCCGGGATACCAGGATACCAATAGTAGTCCCTCAAAGAAAACCTAACTTGACCTGAAGATTTTTAAAAGCCATATGGTTTTTTTGCTAAAAAAATCTTGAAAATTTAAAGACGAGTGATCCTTAATGTGCCAGTGACTCTTTGTTTGCGGCTTTGTTTATTGCGGGTAAAACTCCTGTGGTGACGTACTGTTTTGAAGAAGACCTCCTCAAAAGAACATTGTAAATGGCAAATAAACAGAAGAATGTAAAAATAGATATTAAAATACAATTAGCATGGAAAAAAATCATACACGTTAGAAGACAAAAAAGATTTGGGGCAAAGTAATAATATATGCCATATGATGAACAATGCCCTTTACTTGATTGCCAAGGAAACATGTCATATCAGTTGAAAAGATGGGGGAAAGGTCATTCACTCCAAAATATTCATCTATTAACATAATTGGAGTGGGCACCAGAATTTAGGCAATTTGTTGGTACAATTAAGGTATTTTAAGCTTGAAATAGTTTACCTCGCTTTGTGAGAAACATACCATAGGCTGTAGCAGGTTTCATAACCAAACAAGAAAAGGAAATGAGAATAACAAATAAACCTTTAACAAGTAAAATTTGAGTGATTATTTCCTTTTTGCAACTGAGGACAAACCATGATTTTGGTCTACAGCTTATACATGAAAATGTTTTAGTGGAAAAGTTCAGTCTGTACTATCATTGGTAGGAGTGAAAACTGGTGGTGTGGTTAGAGGTATTTGGGCTCTACCTTAATTTACCCCCCTCATAATTTGACCAGCAATGCCCCCACTATTAATGAAGCTAATCCTCTTCAGCTAGACCCATCTTGCTTCCTCTGCAAACCACACTAAAATTCTGAGGCAAACATTTAATGATCTAGGGCCATTATGATGGTCTGATCAGCCGCCGAGAGGCAGTGAAAAAAAAGAAAATCATGGCACGGTCCCACAGTACATGGCCAGGTTTCCACAAAGTCGTGCCCCACAAATACAACTCTCAATCATCATTGATCACAGTTGTTAATACTACTCATCCACACCAGCCTGTCTGTTCCAGGTCAACCTACCTCAGATTCACTTTATGCAAGAAAAAAACAAAACAAGTGTGTCTCAGAAGACCACACACATTTTGTTAAACATTGGGTCTTTCACCGCATTTTTTTTTTTTTTTTTGCTAACATGTTTTTTTTTAATTTCAGGAAAAAATGACTAACCAGGGTCAACAAATGCATAATTAAAATCTGCATCAAATTAGCTTTTTTCATCTTCTCTGAGACCACTTATTTTTGTGGCCTGCCCTATTCTAAATTGCCTTAAAAAATTCGCAAGTAATTGATACACAATTGTGTGTCACCAAGCCATTTCAATTCCTCACAATTAATCCAGGACGGAAACGTTTTCAAACAGCACGCAAGCATCTGTATCTGTTAAGCCACAAACTGCAATGTTTTCTTCTTTGTATTTCCTTGAGAAGCCTGAACCTTCACCTTAAATTGACCATTTCTTTATGCGGGATGATAAAAATGGGTCAATCTTCTAACATTGAAGATGATTTTTTGCACGCCTGCATGACCTAAAAAAATAATGGTTCAAATTCTCCATAATGGATACTTCACAGTCAAGTTGTACATCCTGAGTGCACATAAACCTTCTCAAAGAATTCACCAAGGATCAGGACGAATTCAATCTACAATAAATTCAAACGTTGCAGTAATGTCAATATTTAATATATTTTAGGCATTTGCATTATATTTTAACACAGTTAAGTGGTTACGGGGATTATTTATTCAGTCATGCATGTAGCAAATGAGCACTTTCTTGGCATCTTGCGACAAGTGGTGTTATTTGCCAATTGCAGTGCATGTGAAGCTGTGTGAAATTGGTTTAAATTACCCCCCACTCCCTTTTGCCTGACTTGAATCTCAGATGTCAGTAAGTTAAATAAAAGAAACAAAAGGTTTAGTCGTGTGAGGCTGTAAGCAGAATGGGCAAGTCAATTCAGTTACATTTTAGGACAGGGTTGATAATGACTGAATAAAAACTTCACCGCTTGGATCTTTCAAGCCAAACGAGTGTTTCTATCACAACAATTTTGACACCAGATCCACTTGCTTTAACTCTAGAACTTTTTAGTAGAGTTTTCAGATGCTGTTAAACTGCATTGATTTATCATTAAATTTTGAAGGGGGAGGATTTGGGAGAAATAGAGCACTTTAATAATATTTAAAAAAATACTGACATTATACTAATTATGTATATAATGTTATGAGCAAATCTTTGTCAGAGTACTTCATGGAAAAAGCCATAGGTTAATGAGGTCAAAGATCACACATCTAGGTCAAAGTTCATCTGCGGTCATATCATGTACTTTGGCTGGTAGGATGTTTTGGTTTGGAAAGTTTAAAATCCAAAACAACAAATGGATCATCTAGCTGCATGGTCAAAGTCAGAGGTTAATCAGAGTTCAAGCTGTAAATAGGTAGTAGGCCATTTTTGGAAATAAGAAGTCCAAACCATTATTATGTTGTGTATGGAATCATGTGTAGGAAAATATTGGATCCAAAACAATAAATAATGATAACATTGTATGATTTACGTCCAATATTTGTTGGTATGCTATGAGTTTTAAAATATTGAGCTCGATGCGTCTCGCCCACTATTTCTACAACTCGTAGCTCGACCAGTAAGTTGAAGTGTACACAGGAACCAATGTTAATGTATGCTTTGAGGTGGGTGTGGTGTGTGTGTGTGGATGAGAGTGCATGTGTGCTGTGCAGATTATGTTGTTGAGAATATGCAGTGATATCATTCAAGGGTGTATTTTTTATCTTATTTTTTTAATGGATAGAAGCGTTTTGGCGGTATGATATGGCAACATGTGTGAACTGTTGTGAAATCTCGATTCTGTGGGGCTCAGGGTTAGAAAAATATCTGTTGTGAGAGATGCAGTTGATATCATTCAAGGGTGTATTTTTATCTTATTTCACACAGTTCAAAAATGTTGCACATTGCCAAATGCGATGAGGAGCCTGTTTTGGCGGTATGATATGGCAACATGTGTGAACTGTTGTGAAATATCGATTCTGTGGGGATCAGGGGTTAGAAAAATTGGGTGTAATTTTCAAATTTAATTTGTAAAAAAATGACTTTTGTAAAGACTATGAATTTTGTCTGTAATTTCTCTGCTCTTGGAAAGGCAGGGACAAAGCGACGATAGAGTAGAGGCCTGCAAGCAATTTGTTCAGTAGGCCAGACCATTTTATATAGATGCGTGTATTGAGCCCATCCCACAATGCACAGTTTGGGAAATTTCACCTCAATAAGTTCATGTGAGCCCACGAAAATCCTATTCTTAAACACATAAATCCCTTACTTTTTACATGAAGTTTAGCCGACAAAGTTTCAAGTTACTTAGAATTTGTAGCAGATTATGAAATGCTTTTCAACACTTTTTATCCCTACGTACTAACAAGTATTATTACAGTACAGTAATGCCATTATGGGATTGGTTTAAACTCTGATTTTGTAAAGACCCAGTGAGCTTTGGCCAGAGATACACAAGTGACCTCCCCCATTGGGTCAAACAGGGCTCATACGGTCCCTTGAAGTCCTGGATTTCAAAACCTTTTCCAGAACTTGAAAACCCTGGAAATTCAAAAATGGTCCTTGAGTCTTGAAAACTGCAGTCACTGTGTGATAATGCGTTTTGATTAAAATGAATATCAGGGGCAATTCAAAGTAAAGAATTTTATAAGCCATTTGCGACATAAACGGCTGGAACTTTAAGAATATATTTATGTAACCCTTATGCTGATATTATATTAGGCTGTAACAATGACTGAACGTGTCATAAATGAAAAAGATCATTGCCCATTTGGGGTTGTTTTTGTCTTAGTCGGGTATTGGAGAAGTTAATGGTCTTGTTAAAAGGGAAACGTTGCACACAGCCTATAGTGCGATTTTTCGTATTCCGTACGGAAAATGGAAGCGAAATATGGAGTTTTCCGGAAACAAATATGGAAAATGGTCGCCGTCACTAAAATACAAAATAAAAGTGTATTAAAAGTATAGAAAATAAGAAATACAGAAAAATAAAGTGAGGGAAGAGGGCAATCTTTTCAAAACAATAAAAATGAAAATAGATTGAAAGATTTTCAAATTTTATAAGTCTGTTAAATGGTTTCCGACATCAATTTTTCTCCCGGACTTGGAAGGTGTACCCACGTTAATATTAATGGAACCATGTAACGCTGCTGTATGCTAAAGGTCTGCTGAAGGTATTTAGTCTAATATTCAACTGCAGAGGTGCAAAGGGGGTAGACCTATAAACAATGTATTGTTATAGTGGTTTGGTTTTCAAGTTATGAACATTTGAAAGTGTTAGACTCATTTCTTCATGCCAATTAAAAAAAATACTCCGATCATGGACTAGTCCTACTGACAGTTCCGGGAATGGGGAGGTCAGACGCGGAGCTTGTCCATTATTCTGGAAAAGCTGTATTGTAAAGAGTCTATCTCATGATGCAGTTCATATGTACATAGGTAGCTCAATTTTTCAGTATGAAGCCTTTAAAAGATATGGTAGAAATTTAAGTCATTTTAATGTACTACGTATACGTAGATAGAACAATATATTTTTCTATGGATACTGACAGTCCTTAATCAGATGGCGGAACTCCGTCCATATTTTTTGTCAGGAAAGCGGTAATTTAAAGAGCTCTCTAATGATGCGTTGTATATAGATGGCTCAGTTTCAAGCTATGATCCTTTAATTTTGACCTTTTTTCATATAATTCTCCATATGGACTTAGTTTCTACAGACGTTCCTTAAATGAGGCTGTACAGACGGAGGTGTTACCAATAACTATAAACAATCTTACAATTTCTGAATGGGGTACAATGTAGTTACCCAAATTTTTTTTTTTTTGACGCGACCACTTTCGATTTTTGTGTGCAAAAAACGTACGCCATAATCTGGCATCATTTTCTTACGGAATACAGAAATTCGTACAAATAGTACAACATTAGGTCCTTGAAAATTAGATCATTTAGATCCTTGAAGTCCTTGAAAGTCATTGAATTTTGGAAGGAGCCTGGGGTCGAACCATGTCAAAAGGTCATTGGATCATTTAACCCAAATGTTATCCTGTAAAAAATTGTCACTTATCAACATAAAAATTGAAGAATTTCAAGGGAAACTTGAATGTATGGGCCTGGTCTCCATAACCACAGGATAGTGTACTGACCAAAGTATAGTAGGGGAAATAATGCAATGCATATTCTGAATTCCTGCTTGTCTTTGCATGAAAATTGGACCAATCCAAAGCAAAATTAAAATCAAATGTGCCATTCATCAATCGATATTCCATTAAAGTATACGTTCCACTTTGTCAAACGAGACTTCACTTGTTCATGATCATATTGATCTGAGGTGACAGTATGATAGTGGACATGGAGAGTTACTGTCCTACAATCTTGTTCATAAGTCATTGGAACACCTGTTTAATATTGGCAGTATGAAGGAATAATAGGCTTGAACGAATTGTAACTATAACTTTCTTTCCCCCTCCAATCCCTCCAAACAGTGTTGAAAATAATAATATGGTGCGAGATTGCTTCAAGTGTGTCGTGGATCATGCACAACATCGAAATGAGGGGCGGGAACCAAATCTGCACAAAAGTGTTCCAACAATTTTGAAACAAGATTGTAGATATCAGGTATGGAGTGATCTGGTACCTTATTAAATCACACACTTTTGTTTTGGAGGACCTTGCTAAAAGAAAAAACAGATATTAAACAAATGGATAGCCAAAAATATGCTCCTTCACATTTCTATTTGATTTGTATTGTCATCTATGGTGTCCTGGATAGATCTCTCTGAGAAATTTAATGGGGTGTTAGTAATGGTGACAGAAACAGAACATTATAAAACTCTCCACAAAAATTCCTCATATTAAATTGTGATAGGTTAAATTTCTTGTAAACTCAGTAAATCAGGGAATGATTTTAGAACTGCCCAAAACTTGACATAAAAGCTTGCAAACAAATTAAGAGTTGGGTAATTCTATACTATTTCTGAAGTTTAGATACCAGAGTGGCTTCCTTCTTACTAGAAATCGTTATACTCCCATTGAGGGATGTTTATTTTTAATAAAACATAACATATGAAAGTAACTAGCTTCATGGAACCTGGGACTATTTTTAGGAAATTTGCGCTTTACTAAGTGTGAAATGAAAGTTGAGAATCTGATTTTTAGTGATTTTAGGGGATAAAGTCATCTTAAAATGAACAGTATTGATATTTTTCACTAAGTAGTTTAAATTTCAAACACAAAAACAACAATCTATATATCATTGTATATGTAAATACTGTTCTGCTGCTACGCTAGGAAAGCGATGTACACCTTTTGGACATAAAAAGTATAGATGATATCTTATTGCTCTCTACCAACCCTGGCTATTTAGCTCAATTAGTAATGAGTGCCGTCAATAGAATACGAGGTTGCCGGTTCGAGTCCGGCCAAAGCGCACATGGGTTTTTAAACACTTGTGTGAGCTGGCAATCTCCAGGGAAAGATTGGTTGCTTATTCATGTAAGACAGCATAAGGTAGCCTAGCATGGAATTTCTATAAGAAGATCAAAGGATTACAAGGATTGTAAGCTTTTTCCATAAAAGAGTCTTTACTTAGTCTAACTCTAGAATATCTTACACAAGGACACACCGAAAGATTAACAAAATGTTAGCTTGTACCTACCTGTTTGAAAATTTGATACAATTGTGAAATTTAAAAGTTGGCAAAATGGATAAACTTTGTGTAGACAGCAAAATTCTTTTAATTTGACCCAAAATTTCGTACCATGTTGTTCCAAGTTAATGATAGTAATCTGATATTTGCTTGGAATGTCAGAATCAAGTCAAGGATCATAGTTTTGTCACTTCAGTGTTTTCTTTCTAACTCCCCCATGACAACTTGTCGGTTATGTCATTACAACGGAATTAGCATATGCGACGTTATCTAAACATTTCCTGAAATGTCATGATAGCAGAGCCTTATCTTGACGCTGCCAACTTCGCCCAGATTATGTGGGGGGCGACTACCGGAATTGAATCAATCTCCTGGTCTCCCCACTGAGCGCTGAAATCTTTCTTAGATTTTCCACCCTCTAATAGAAAAACATGTATTTTTTACTCAGACAAAATTACTGATTGATTGTATTTGGTGTCATTTTTGTTACCCATATTAAAAAAAAAATTAGTAAAATGTATTAGTGGCATTATACAACCACAACGGGACAAAACTGATCATGTTATTGAAAAATAAAATGTATTGGAAAGAAAATAAGTAACACAATGTAGGCAAAGAGGGCAATGTCTTTTCAAAGGAAATAAAGATAGCAATTCCAATACATTCAAATGCACAGACAAGCAAGACATCTTGGATTGATTATGCCCATGTTTGCAATATCATGGGGTTACAGAGAATACGTCTTGGCTTGGTTTTGCATATCTATCTTGAAATGACAAGTAGGTTACTGGCTGTGGGTGTCCTGGATTGTTTAAACTGAGTGGAGGTGGGTATTTGGTCGACAGAAAACAGGCTTGCTTGCTTTATTTTTTTTCTTCAAAAAATGGCATACTGAGATATTTCAAAATATGCTGAAACCTGCATTTGTTTGATTTTTTTTCTGAAGTTGTGAATTATTTATAAGAGCTTCATTTTAAGTGATGTCAGCAAAAAAAAATTAAGTAATGCTTGGGTAATGTTAGTACTTGTCAGTAGTTGCATGGAGCTTTCGACTTAACTGCTGCGGGGTTTTGGGGGTTTTTTTGATGGATCAAATAAATATTATTACATAGGGTTTCCCAAAACGGTTCATGTAGAAAAAGTATCATACTGAAACATGTGCGATATTAGTCAGGCTATCATTAAGGAAAAAAGCCACATGATATAGTATCGATGTGAAGGGTATAATGTACTTATGTCGAAACTACAAAATATTTTAAACATTAAAAAAAAAAAAAAAAAAAAAAAAAAAAAGGGAATATTTTATTTGTAACTATAGATGAGGTGACATGTAACGTCACCGCCGGGCAAGAACAATCGATGCCAGCGTATGCGTGCGCATGTAGGGGCTTGTGCTTTTAAAAGTTCACGCTCAATCAGATAAATAGACCATTAAAAATGTGCTGTAGCTGGTGGAGATCCTTCACACCGTAATCACATCAGGAGACCCATGTGCTAAGTGGTGTTGTAAACAGTGATGTCACCTCTTATTTAGAGAATAACGCTTGGATTTTGGGAACAGGTAACTCTCTTGAATTGACGAATTGAAACAAAGGCGATACCATTAGTTTAAGGGGAGAATGAGGCCGAAACGGTTCCCAAAATCATACCTTTATTCTCATTTTAAACAGCTATCATAAGGTCATCTTTAACCCAATTTCGCGATGCTATGGTTAAATACAACAAAAACGGAATGCATACCCAGTGACAACAATCGAACAAACCGCTGAACGCAAACGATTAATCGCAACGAGACACAACGTTGGCAGGCGCGCGCACGTAGCAAAATGCGGTATAACGCGAGCGCTTCAACCTAAAATAACTTCAAGCGCAGGCGCGTAATACCTGGGTTCAATTAAACGAATTGAACCCGCGGCATCAGCCAATGAATTGCTTACATTCTCAACAGCTGTTTAAAAGTCGATGTTACCCAGAGTTGGTTGTAACCATTCTAGGCCGTGTAAGCTAGGGATAAAGTAGTGCCTGGAGAGATAGAGAGGGTGATAGAGAATGCCTAACTACTCCCAATAATAAGATTGCAATAATGGTAGGGAACATTGCTATTAATTTTTCAATGTCTTGTCTTCCAATCTTGTCTTTTTTAGCTGCAACATTTGAAGGAGAGAGGGCACATGGATAGTGAAGCCAGTAGCCTCATCAAGGGGAAGAGGAATTTTCTTATTAATTCATGTAAGATTTTGCAGCATGATAGATCTTGCATTTCAAGTTCATTTCAACCACTATTCTCTATACAGTAGATTAGTCAACCTCAACTCTGTGCCTGAAGTCACTGTCCACCATCTTACTTAAATCAGAAGAGGGGACTAGTAACGGAAATATTTTATCACCCTAAAGTATTGAAGAAACAAAAATTAGATGTTCTTCAGGGGTCATGGAAGATAAACCTAGTTAGCATCCACAATTAAAATAGAGTGGTCATGGATTAATTACAGAAAATGGCATAAAGATGGCCTTTATTATGCCCAATGACAAAACATTCACTTGTTAGACTGAGATGTAAACTTTGAACTTGTAACATCCAAACTGCGTGGATTGATTTTTTCCTTTTGACCTATCAGATAGCACATAAAATGTACCTTGACTGATATTGACGAAATCTGAGCGGGTGGGGTACCACAGCTTGGTGGTGGCAGGAAGACCCTATTAGAAAAATAAAAAGTCTCACCATTAACCCTAACATGCCCAAAACTCTGAGCTGAGGCGAGAAAGTCCAAAAATAATGATATGAACGTCATCATACAAACATACATGTGGGCATGAAATTGCTGGCTAGGCTAGACGAATCCCTCCCCCAATGGCTTGCCATCTTGTTCATGGGACTGCGGGCCACCAGCGGAAACCTGGTTATTGCACTCATGATGTCCAACTTTTTACCATCAAAACTCTTACCCCTCCCATTCCTCCTAGGAGATAGGCTAGAGACAAAAGAAATTTGGGATAAACCCTGGCCTGTGAAGTATGTTTTCATATTTCCAAAGTACTCGACATCGATATCACATCTTATTAATAAACGAGTAAATGGCATATTTGAAGTATTGTGAGGAACACCGTCCTATCTTGTGTTACAGCTAGATAAACCTATACATTTATTCTTCAGTAAGCATTCATGAATAAAGGATAATGTTACATTTGAAAAGAGATTTCGCATCCCGACCAAATATGTCATGCTGTAAGAAAGTCTGAGTAAAAAAACATAATTCTGGCACTTTATTAAAAACTAAGAAGTGGTGCCTTTTTTGTCACATTCCCAATTAGGTCCCCAGTAAAAGATGATGGCAACAGTAGACAACCGGAATATGTGAAGTGCTATTGACAAATGGATAGAAAGAATAGTTTTCTACAATTGTTTTGAATGGTAATAGAAAAATTTTCAGGGTTCAAAACTAGTATATACTCTTAGGAATTACACATGGAGTTAATTACAGTGGGATATCAAAGTGAGCAATCTAGGAAATTCAAATACTTATGTTATTATTTCTCTTTCATAGATCAGCTATTCTGCAATCAGTACGTAATCCTGCTCTGTCATGTATTCTCTACTTTCATTGGTCTCACCGGCTTGCTAAGCACATCCCCTTTAATATATATTTTGATGGGAGTGTGATGCTTACCATACATAACAATGTTTAAACTTGCAAATTATGATTGCCCCTCCCTTTTTGTTTTTATAGCACAGAACACTACCCCTAAATGTCACCTCTTAGTGTGTAGATTTTGTAGATACATAGAACAACCCCAGACAAATCGATGGTAAGATTGAGTGGAGTGCAGCAGTTTTGATATTTTACCAGTGTGTGTGGTGTTACTTCAACCTAAACCTAACCCTCCACACCATACAAAACCATAACAGCACGAATGGTCAGAAGGCACTAAGTCAGTGTGATTTGCATCATCAAACTAATACACAAATGTAAGCAGGAAATCGTGGGCTGATGCAGCAAACATACAGTGGACTTGCCATCCCCGGCATGGGCCTTGGAACCAACCAAAACCTTTCTATGCTTCTGTCCTTTATTCTCTATTGAAGGGAGTTTGGGATTGGAACCACCCAGGCACAATCAATACGTAATTTTTGACACCATCTAATATATGAGGTTATACTATATATCTTTCTTGTCTTCATTTCTGTCCTCATTTATCCTAATAGACCTTTTCAAATGTACCTCGGAAATGTTTGTAGCAAAATGCAATGTAAGCGAAAGTGGTAATATGTGATTGCGTACATCAAAGCGATTGCCCTTGTAAACACAACTTGCGCAAAAGGCACAAATTAATGTAAATTGCAGAGCCCAAATGCTGTGTGTTAATCACCCGTTGTTCATAAACTGGACATTTATAGGGTCATCTGTTCAGGAAATCTTCATGAACAAGGTCTGTTGCATTCTCAGTAAGTTACAGTGTGGTTGAGTGTTGAGGCCTAAAAAAAAAATTGTTTGATGGCGTAAACCCGACCGACCCTATTTTTACGGCCGACCCTAAATATTTTTTTTTTTTTTCACCAGTTTCCTTATAATGGTACATGAACACGCTCTGTGTGTTCTTTTGAAATGCCAAAACCGGAATTTAATGACGTCATACTCCGGCACTCTAAAGGATTCCAGGACATTCAAAATGACAATAAAAAGATTATTGTTTACAGGAAAAAGTGAAGAGTGCCATTCATTGTTTTTGGATGTGTGATATATTGTGTGTTCTTGTATGTGAAACATAAAAAAAAAAAAAAAAAAAACAAAAAAATCCGACCTACGTACCCTAATTTGTTTTCTATGATACGCCAATCAAACAATTTTCTTTTTTTGTAGGCCTTAGTTATTAACAACAGGAAATTGTTTGGCACCATTTTCGTATTGCACTTTTGGTGAAAAGGGATCATGCTCATCTACAAAGTGGTCAGTTCAGTAGCCTTGATGGCCACATTGTGTTAACCGCAAGCTGACCAGTATGTTCTGGGAATCAAATTGTAATTAAAAACAGGGGGGTGTATTGCTCAATACACTGTGAATGAACGCTAATAGCTGCTAGTGGGGCAGGCAATGACTTTGGCCCATGAGGGTGCCAAACATTAATTGTTGCTTACTTTGTTCTGATCATGTCAAGTTAGTAACATTTCTATTGAGTGACATCATCAAAAACCCTGTGTAAAGAATCATATAACACAGGTGACCCCCAAAATGAAATAATAGATAAGCGTACTAAAATAATCACACCGAGTGGATGAAAAAGCTCATTGCATGGGAGTACCCACAAAGGTACTCCCCGTGGGGTGATAGTGGTTAAGGGCTGCATGTGTGCCTAGGTGGATGAGTGCCACGGAATTTTGAAGCAGTGATGTGGTTGACATGCGGGTGGGTTTAATCCGTGGCTACCCAAGAGGTAATTCAAGGGTACTCTTCTGAGAAACTGGCGTGTAACCATTTTGCACATGCGTTACCATATTAAAAGGGCACTGCAGAGGTCTGAGCGCTTGCTTGTTTATTCATTATTGCTAATCATTAGTGCCAATTATACCACCCTCATGACATTCATAACAAGGATAGTCTGTAGCAAAGCTGCCACAATATGTCAACCAATGATTGCAAATCACTCAAATGATGAAAATCTGGATGGATAAATTTGCTGTAAGATTTGATAAGCGGCACTTATTTAAAAACGATATAATGCGTAATAAGGTGTATTAGACCGTATTTGAAACATCAACTATGCAATCATTTGGAACTACCTATAATATCTTTTTTATGGCTAAGGGAAACAAAGTGTAGGATTAAATCAATCATTTTCCCTGAAGGATTACACAGTTGTACATAGTGATTTAACTCTTGTAATGGATGGCCCTGAAATACTACTCAAAATGGTCTTTAGTAATGCATTAAAAATACTACTTATCTTTGCCAGTCAGTTCAGTATCTAAGCATAATATCGTATCTGGGATCCAGAATTTATATAAACATGTTATAATTTTTGAGATCATCGATTTGAGCTGAGCTAAATGAATAAACATACTTAAATGCAAAAAAAAACCGGAATGTGTATATAGTAAAAGGTCGAAGGTGGAATACAAACATTCATAACTGATGTTTAGGCTAGCACCGATATTGTGAAAACACACACCTGCATCAGGAGACACAGGATTGTACATCCCGTGGAAAGATGGTACAAAATGGGTTTTATAATATTGATAGGGGGGGGTAGGGTAGGACATGCCAACTTAACAGCAGCAACGGTGAATTCAAATTGGCATCAACATCGGAGTAACCTGAGTGCTAGTATTTATCAAAGACTTAGTGGTAATGGTACGAGGGTGCTCTTAACACATCGGGACAAACAGACAAAGACTTAACTAAAGACTATGCCTGGTCACAAATATTTAAATCTTAAAGGACCGTTATTGGAAATTACCCCTGTTTTGCAGCGAGTATTAATCCACTAACTGACAAGATTTTGATTTGTCAATACTGTTTTCTTAATTATCATGATATTGCTAGTATTTTGAGGCAAAGGTGTAAGAGGTGATGTGTTAATGTCACTGTGAGGACAACAGACTGCCCATAGTAATGCACCTAGCAGTTGCCCAAATTACCGTTGGAAAATCCCCATGACCAATCGAGCAGATCGGGTACTACCCCATGGATCTAATAGATGCTTCAAAATGATAGAGGGAAGCTCACCACACATTATGCACTGTTGTCAAATAAATTCACAAAAGGCATGAGCTTGTTATCCACTACCGAAAGTTGACGTCTTCACTATCAACAAACATATGTAGACTGCTGAGAAAAAATTTCCCCTGCAATGCGTGATTTCTAGTTCCATTAGCACTTAGTCAATTCTAGTCCATAAAGTGACAACATAATGCAGAGCATATTATGACCTCGGTGACAAGGCAATATCGTGTCCTAACTGTGAGCTACTTCCTTGGCACAAGAGCTGATCAATATCAATGTCAAGAGGAGATTAGAAGTAGTAGTAAAACCAAAGTTTTAAATTGGTCCCACGCTAACGGGGTGGCCGGATACACCTAACACTCAGCAACACTGCTTTGTGAGGATGGTTAATGGAAAAAACTAGCTTTTGAAACAAAATTCAATCTGGCACATTATAAATGTGTACCCCCAAAAGCCTCAGTTGTTCACCTAAAAGTTTTTGTGCCGAGAACTAAGTTTGCGCAGTGCAAATTCATATTTTCATCCAATTCCCAATCGAAGATATTTTGGCAGCGATTGCATATTTGGCAGGGTGATCGATTAACTGAGTTTATGTTTAAAAAATATGGCAGTATCAAATCGATCAAAAAATGTTTTCGAATTCTTTTTTCAAATGATAAGATAAAGTAATTTAAGGTTCTTATATTTTCTTAGACCTTCAGTGCAGTTATGGATCAAGATTTGTTATGTGATGCTTATACATGGAGGACAAGGGGTCTTATGTTGGGGTAAGAGATGATGAGGTAAAGGTCATTCAGGGGGGGTTGGACATCTTGTGCAATGTTATTACAACTCTTTGCTTTAAAACGTGTTTTTTTTCTGAGCTTTTTGATGGCTTGAGTCATAATTGTATGCAAAACATTGAGAAAGGGGCGTATGTGGGGTAACAGTTGTGGTCAACGGTATTGAGGGGGCCTTGGGGGTTCATCTGTGCATGTGGTATGCAAGATATGATTAAAATGTCTAGATTTGAGTGCAGTGAGGATTCAAGTTTCTATTAGTTAGGCTTATTATACCCACTGAGACCAAGGAAGCTTATGTGGGGCATTTACTGATGAGGTCAAATGTCATTTTAGGGATCACTTAGGGTTCATTAAAATTGCTCTTTACTTATCTTTCTTCTCTTATTTGGGGAACCGCCCGTCCCTATTAAATTAACATCCTTTTGCGCATTCCAACACCAATTGCCCCATAACTCAGGTCATAGGACCAACCATACAATGGCATATTCATGGAAGGTTAGAGGTCACATCGTAATCAGAGGTCACATAGTAAGGTCGGTCATTAGAGGTCAAACTTGTGCCGAGGTGAGGAAAAGTGGATCACGGACAGCTGTACACTAGTGGTTTGAGAACTGCTTGTTTTAAAATTTTATCGTTTATGAGACAGGGATATCCTGCAGGGATATAATGCATGGTGCAATGTTAATGGAGACTGTGATGTGCTTAGATTGCTTATGTGTGATGTTGGATTGATTAGTTGGGCGGCATGATGCTTTTCAATAGAAACATTTACGGCAATTATTTAATAATTACAGATTTTTTTTTTTGTAAAATTGTGCTGTGTAATAACATTTATGGACTTACCGTGTTGGTTCTAATAAAGCCCATGCTCTAATTAACGCCACCCCCCTACGATTTTGATTTAAACCAATCAAGCAAATGGAAGTTAAGCTCCACATAAAATCGAATTTAATGACAGGATGTTCATATAAACCGTATCATAATCGCTGTTGCATCAATGCTTTACAAAGTACAAAGTGATGTTCGCGGGTTTCATGTGTATAAAGACCATCTGGACCCCCAGTAATCTTTTATTAACGGCGTAAGCCTGTAAGGTGTTTTTGTGGGGATTTGTACTTTCCATTTTTGACTTGTAATAAACGCCCCCTCTTTTGAAAAAAATGCAACGCCCCGGGGCGTTTTATTAGAACAGTAGGTTTAGATTAATTTCTTGTGGTAAAAATCTAATGCACTTGTTGTTGTTTGCCCAACTCCAAACTGGCACAACCTTGCAGGATTGTGCCATTTAATGTCAAATTGAAAGCGCATACATTGACTGCCAATAGACTGAAAGCAAAAAAATTAAAAATCAGCAATTAACCTCTAATTCAAAGAAAGAAACCAGAACAAAACAAAGCAAAATGGCTGCAATGTTTAAATCTAATCATTTAACTTTGAACATAAGAAAAATAAAAGTGCATATTGTTTGGCACGAGCCAAGCCTTTAAAGGTGCCAACGAGAAGATTTGAGGAACCCAAAAATATGTCATAACTGTTTAATTTCATATAGATTAGACATCAAAAGACTTCTTACGTGTATGGGCTACAAGAAAAGGCTTAAAAGAGCGATTAAAAAAGGTGATTTAATTTGCTTTATTTCAATAGAAAACATAGGCTGGAATTCGTATTGCTCCTATACGAAATTAGAAATTTCACAATTTGAACCAAAAACACATTTCTCAGCTTAATCTTTTAGGATAGGGAGATTTGATGGAAAACTTTACATCAGGCAAAAATCCGTACTTTCGATTTTTCTGGAACACCTGATATGTTTGAAATCTCTCGCTTGCACCTTTAAATAAATTAAATAGTTTCCTTGCTCATGATAATTAATAACATTGATATGTTGATAACGTTCAAATATTTATGGCATTATATTGGATCACACTGTCAGGGAGTGAACAGTAAACCATATATCATTAATATATCAACGCGTATTGGGTAATTAATAGCATTAAAAATATCTTCCTATAGTACAGTCAACTTACTTGCTAAAAGGGCAATGGTCTTCCTCATTGTGAATATTACAAATCCTGTATGGTAATTTCACTGTTAACCACCATAACACACTTCAAATATGACAAAATAACTTGCTCGCATGATTCTCCATGAAACATCAGGACTCCTATAGACAAAATGATGAAGCCCTTACACTGGGACAAACTGATGAATGAAAAAGATGGAAAAAGCCTTTATTGTATAACTTTTAAGTGTTCTTAAAAAATTGTACGCATGATTAGATTGTCTGTTTTTTTCACTGTTAACCCCACCATGACTCATACCAAAAGTACAAGAAGCAAATCTAGTAACACCCTGATTGTACCATCATGGAATATTTGTGGCAAGCGAACCTTATAAAGCTGCGAGTCTGGAACAGGACTTCCATTGATATTTGTTCCAACTTTTTGGACATGAGTTTGCTAAATTTAAAAGTGCTATTTAAACATTAATGGTCATATAGTTTTTTGCTTCATGATATCTCTATTGTTTCAAATTATTTTTCTGTTGTAAATATGTGTCTTCAATCTGGACCTCTTGGGAGACAAGTACTTTATGATTGAAAGAGGATTCCAGAATTAAAGATAGATAAATAACATAAACTGATATGCTAGCAGTAACACATGATGTTTTTTTTTATGTGTTGCCTTTTTGATTGATTACAAAGTGTTGTTTTTTGTTGGATCTGTGAGTAGTTCACAGCTTGTCTGGCCCACCTAATGAAGTTTCTTTTTGCACAAGGAAATGAAATCAAGATATATATGCTGTAAAAACATGAGTAAAAATATAAGAAACATAATGAACAGCAAGATGCCATATTAAATGTCATTTCCTTGATTAGAGCAGCAACATACTTAAATGATGGATAGGGGCTGTATGCATGTAGCATCAACATATGTGTTGTTCTTCCTGTGCTACAAAACAGAACTATTTTTTTTTAATTAAAAACAATTTTACTAAGAAGTTAGTGACACTGTTGCATACTATAGAGCAATCCAAGTCCTATAGGAGATCTAAAATTTAGGTGTGAACTTTGCTTTAGGCCATGGAAAATCAAAAGGGAAAATGTTGGATAAGGACAACGGTGGCACACCCCTGGAAAACCTTTAATTTGAGATATTATAAAAATCGGTCTACGTTCTCATGTGTGTATGTTGACATTGTGTGAAAATGAATTTAAATGTCATCTCAATTGAATAAGTGCCAATGCATGCAAACCATGATGCATGCGCCAGCAAATAATAGTGCTATTGATAAATGTGTCAATCTGAGATACTTCCAAACCTAATGGGCCCATTAAATAAAGGAAAGTTTGATCAATAGCAATCCATAAGTATAAATAGAGCATTTAAAAATGAAATAATTAATTGACTCATATTCTGGTGAGACATCCCTCGTAATATTCCTGGTTATAGCCATAGCAGTTGTTGGACTGATT
>JAMKCH010025309.1:0-22497 GCA_023653785.1 Ophioderma brevispina
TCCCTCAATTTTATTTTTACATGTAAATCCTGTATGCAGTATTCTGGCGTTCGGGTAATAATTGTTCAATTGTTACAATTTTAAAGTAAAAGCAAAATGTTTTTAATTGTCTTTTGAAATCGAATATAAAAGATTTCCATTACAATGAATCACTGTCTTGGCTGATTTGTAGTTTTACCAACAAGCAGATGGCAATCCTACAATCACAATAAGCTTTTCTGTTGAGTCACTAGTTCTTTCATCGTTGTTTATTTCAACAATAAAAGAGCAAAATATTTTGTTTGTTCCTTTAAAATAGTGAAGAAGAAATTTGTATGATTTACAATCTCTACTTCGGCTGAATCGTAATCAACAGATGCTAATCTGATGTTCACAATAAGCTTTTATATTGAGTTATCAGTTCTTTCGCTATTGTTTATTTCTTTATTTCTTTAATTTGTACCACCTGAGGCGGAGGTGTTTCTAGAATTTTTCTTTGTTCAATTGTCCTATATTGTTTAACCATGAATATTCATCAGACTTTCTCCGGAAGTGTCCAGAGACCACTTCCGGTCTCTGAATGCTTTCGTAACTATATTGGACAGTTGAACAAAAAGAAGCACAATGGATAATGATGAAAAGAAATAGGGCTAGAGGCATGTACACAGTAAGGCAAAATAAATATAGTTTGTCTCACAGACCTACATGTATATGTGGAGTCAGTTTTGCAGCATAACCCTTTTTTCTCTGTTTACACACAGATAACAGTGTATTAGCAGCATACAATGGCAAGTTGATTGGCAGTCTATCCACTGAAGCTCATTTGGTGGAAGGCAATGTGTATGCATCTAGCAGCAATCGCCTGTATATCAGAGGCTTTACTTATGATGGATCTGCACCTGGTAAGATTTTTCCTTCTTTTCTTTGTTTGCTCATACAGCAAAAGCCCTACAAATATGAACATAAAACTGTACTCTATTCAATAAGTGGCAGCAACGTCCCCCAGTGACTTTGGGTCAAAACTAACATAACAATGGTTGATGATTGCAGCAACTGATTGGGAGTAGGCAGTGAAAATAGGTGGACCTACCACACCATTTCAATTGCAGTCATTCAGAATACACACCAAGAACAAATACCCTATTATTACGATTTTTATGATAAGGCCAGGTAAAAAAAAAACTTGTTTCTCGTCCTAACTTTTTGAAAAAAGGAGGAGAAGGGCAGTTTTGTTTTTTTTTGTAATTGCCGATCCAAGATGGCGGATGGTCCTTTCCAAAAGGCAACAAAGCTTCCCGAAATTTGACTTACTTTTCTTCAGACATCACAGGTATGTTTTTGCTTCCAAAAGGACGTACGCATAAATAGACTGCATAAGAGAACAAATTTAGCGAACTAAAATGTGAAATTTACTCCGATTTCGATGAATTTTCGAGAAAAAAACAGAAATTAATAAAAAGAAAAAAAAAACTTTTTTTGATGCGGCAGCCAAAACGCATGCGCGCGAGGACGAGAAACTAGTATATTTTTTTACTTGGCCTAACTTTCAAGTGACTTTAGCCACTTTTGAGAAATCTCAAACTCCCTCTCTCTCTCTCTCTCTGCATTCATTTAACTAAAATATCATGATCAGTAGTATCAAATGCAGAAGAGAGAACAAGGAGAACAAGTAGAACAGCGCTACCATTGTAGTTCATAAGTAGGTTCATTGAGCACTTGAGTGAAACCACTAGAATACATGGTGTCAATAAGAACCATTGGGAGACTACCAGAGACACTTTGTTTTGCCAATCCATATGAATATTGAAGTCACCATCTAGTGAAATGAAAGCATAATCCTTTTGATTGGCCATAACTTTACACGAGTGATCATCTAGCCTTGTTCAAGGCAGTCTGATTCTGAACTACAGTAAAGCAATAGTATTTTTGACCAAATGCATTGTAATATTTTCAAAACAGTTGAAATCATAGCCATAGCTATTTTTAGTGTTCCAAGGCAGGTTTAGCCAGCTCAGTCAGACAGCCTTGTTCACATTGTACTGTCGGTTTTTATGTATTTCAAGAAATATTTTTAATGATTGCAAAAAAAATTGTCGCGGGGGTTGCATGCTTTTTCATATATGGGCGTTTATGAGTTATTTGAGTATATACACCTGGCACAAAAAGTATCTCTGCATATTTTTCGATCAGTATTGTGCCAGTGTCGGACCATTGTGAAACTTTTCGAAATATACATTTTGTTGCCTAGGTCTTGCTCTTTCATTTAACACCTCGCTTGTAAAAAGCGTGCAAAAATGGCTGAGATAGAGCAGCTGAAAGACGCAAACCCCCAAACCAAAAGTTGGCAGTTTTTGGATTTTTCAATGATCACTGTTTGGTACAACGCAATGATATGTGTGTATTGATTTTGCACAAAGAGGTTTTCCAACTGAATGAGCGAGAAAGCCTAACTTGCAATATTGATTGTGGTACACGTGTTCGTGTCCCAGTACAATGCCCATTGAAAAATCCAAAAACTGCAGCTTTTGGTTTTGGGGGTTTGCGTCTTTCGGGCATTCTATCTCAGCCATTTCTGCATGTTTTTTTTTACTACTAAGTATACTAAACCAAAGTTTTAAATCCGGTTTTATCCCCATCAACGGGGGTGGCAAAAAAAAAAAAAAAAAAAAAGTATTTTTGACCAAATGCATTGTAATATTTTCAAAACAGTTGAAATCATAGCCATAGCTATTTTTAGTGTTCCAAGGCAGGTTTAGCCAGCTCAGTCAGACAGCCTTGTTCACATTGTACTGTCGGTTTTTATGTATTTCAAGAAATATTTTTAATGATTGCAAAAAAAATTGTCGCGGGGGTTGCATGCTTTTTCATATATGTGACCCATCACATCAAAGGCTGCCAGTTGTCGCTCAAGGTTCAAGTTGAGATTTTGTTTGCATCAAAAAGCCCATATTATCTGCTTTAAAATGATACCTCTCATGTGTAAATTGGGTGTAGCATTACAATTTTATGAGGAAAAATGGGGTTAAATTTCTTTTTATTTTCTTTGTTTTTTCATACAGCAAAAGCCCTACAAATATGAACATAAAACTGTACTCTATTCAATAAGTGGCAGCAACGTCCCCCAGTGACTTTGGGTCAAAACTAACATAACAATGGTTGATGATTGCAGCAACTGATTGGGAGTAGGCAGTGAAAATAGGTGGACCTACCACACCATTTCAATTGCAGTCATTCAGAATACACACCAAGAACAAATACCCTATTATTACGATTTTTATGATAAGGCCAGGTAAAAAAAAAACTTGTTTCTCGTCCTAACTTTTTGAAAAAAGGAGGAGAAGGGCAGTTTTGTTTTTTTTTGTAATTGCCGATCCAAGATGGCGGATGGTCCTTTCCAAAAGGCAACAAAGCTTCCCGAAATTTGACTTACTTTTCTTCAGACATCACAGGTATGTTTTTGCTTCCAAAAGGACGTACGCATAAATAGACTGCATAAGAGAACAAATTTAGCGAACTAAAATGTGAAATTTACTCCGATTTCGATGAATTTTCGAGAAAAAAACAGAAATTAATAAAAAGAAAAAAAAAACTTTTTTTGATGCGGCAGCCAAAACGCATGCGCGCGAGGACGAGAAACTAGTATATTTTTTTACTTGGCCTAACTTTCAAGTGACTTTAGCCACTTTTGAGAAATCTCAAACTCCCTCTCTCTCTCTCTCTCTGCATTCATTTAACTAAAATATCATGATCAGTAGTATCAAATGCAGAAGAGAGAACAAGGAGAACAAGTAGAACAGCGCTACCATTGTAGTTCATAAGTAGGTTCATTGAGCACTTGAGTGAAACCACTAGAATACATGGTGTCAATAAGAACCATTGGGAGACTACCAGAGACACTTTGTTTTGCCAATCCATATGAATATTGAAGTCACCATCTAGTGAAATGAAAGCATAATCCTTTTGATTGGCCATAACTTTACACGAGTGATCATCTAGCCTTGTTCAAGGCAGTCTGATTCTGAACTACAGTAAAGCAATAGTATTTTTGACCAAATGCATTGTAATATTTTCAAAACAGTTGAAATCATAGCCATAGCTATTTTTAGTGTTCCAAGGCAGGTTTAGCCAGCTCAGTCAGACAGCCTTGTTCACATTGTACTGTCGGTTTTTATGTATTTCAAGAAATATTTTTAATGATTGCAAAAAAAATTGTCGCGGGGGTTGCATGCTTTTTCATATATGGGCGTTTATGAGTTATTTGAGTATATACACCTGGCACAAAAAGTATCTCTGCATATTTTTCGATCAGTATTGTGCCAGTGTCGGACCATTGTGAAACTTTTCGAAATATACATTTTGTTGCCTAGGTCTTGCTCTTTCATTTAACACCTCGCTTGTAAAAAGCGTGCAAAAATGGCTGAGATAGAGCAGCTGAAAGACGCAAACCCCCAAACCAAAAGTTGGCAGTTTTTGGATTTTTCAATGATCACTGTTTGGTACAACGCAATGATATGTGTGTATTGATTTTGCACAAAGAGGTTTTCCAACTGAATGAGCGAGAAAGCCTAACTTGCAATATTGATTGTGGTACACGTGTTCGTGTCCCAGTACAATGCCCATTGAAAAATCCAAAAACTGCAGCTTTTGGTTTTGGGGGTTTGCGTCTTTCGGGCATTCTATCTCAGCCATTTCTGCATGTTTTTTTTTACTACTAAGTATACTAAACCAAAGTTTTAAATCCGGTTTTATCCCCATCAACGGGGGTGGCAAAAAAAAAAAAAAAAAAAAAGTATTTTTGACCAAATGCATTGTAATATTTTCAAAACAGTTGAAATCATAGCCATAGCTATTTTTAGTGTTCCAAGGCAGGTTTAGCCAGCTCAGTCAGACAGCCTTGTTCACATTGTACTGTCGGTTTTTATGTATTTCAAGAAATATTTTTAATGATTGCAAAAAAAATTGTCGCGGGGGTTGCATGCTTTTTCATATATGTGACCCATCACATCAAAGGCTGCCAGTTGTCGCTCAAGGTTCAAGTTGAGATTTTGTTTGCATCAAAAAGCCCATATTATCTGCTTTAAAATGATACCTCTCATGTGTAAATTGGGTGTAGCATTACAATTTTATGAGGAAAAATGGGGTTAAATTTCTTTTTATTTTCTTTGTTTTTTCATGCATAATTTAAATAACATATTGAAATGCAAATTCCCGACAACTGGTAGGTTTTGATGTGATGAGTCACATATGGGCGTTTATGAGTTATTTGAGTATATACACCTGGCACAAAAAGTATCTCTGCATATTTTTCGATCAGTATTGTGCCAGTGTCGGACCATTGTGAAACTTTTCGAAATATACATTTTGTTGCCTAGGTCTTGCTCTTTCATTTAACACCTCGCTTGTAAAAAGCGTGCAAAAATGGCTGAGATAGAGCAGCTGAAAGACGCAAACCCCCAAACCAAAAGTTGGCAGTTTTTGGATTTTTCAATGATCACTGTTTGGTACAACGCAATGATATGTGTGTATTGATTTTGCACAAAGAGGTTTTCCAACTGAATGAGCGAGAAAGCCTAACTTGCAATATTGATTGTGGTACACGTGTTCGTGTCCCAGTACAATGCCCATTGAAAAATCCAAAAACTGCAGCTTTTGGTTTTGGGGGTTTGCGTCTTTCGGGCATTCTATCTCAGCCATTTCTGCATGTTTTTTTTTACTACTAAGTATACTAAACCAAAGTTTTAAATCCGGTTTTATCCCCATCAACGGGGGTGGCAAAAAAAAAAAAAAAAAAAAAGTATTTTTGACCAAATGCATTGTAATATTTTCAAAACAGTTGAAATCATAGCCATAGCTATTTTTAGTGTTCCAAGGCAGGTTTAGCCAGCTCAGTCAGACAGCCTTGTTCACATTGTACTGTCGGTTTTTATGTATTTCAAGAAATATTTTTAATGATTGCAAAAAAAATTGTCGCGGGGGTTGCATGCTTTTTCATATATGTGACCCATCACATCAAAGGCTGCCAGTTGTCGCTCAAGGTTCAAGTTGAGATTTTGTTTGCATCAAAAAGCCCATATTATCTGCTTTAAAATGATACCTCTCATGTGTAAATTGGGTGTAGCATTACAATTTTATGAGGAAAAATGGGGTTAAATTTCTTTTTATTTTCTTTGTTTTTTCATGCATAATTTAAATAACATATTGAAATGCAAATTCCCGACAACTGGTAGGTTTTGATGTGATGAGTCACATATGGGCGTTTATGAGTTATTTGAGTATATACACCTGGCACAAAAAGTATCTCTGCATATTTTTCGATCAGTATTGTGCCAGTGTCGGACCATTGTGAAACTTTTCGAAATATACATTTTGTTGCCTAGGTCTTGCTCTTTCATTTAACACCTCGCTTGTAAAAAGCGTGCAAAAATGGCTGAGATAGAGCAGCTGAAAGACGCAAACCCCCAAACCAAAAGTTGGCAGTTTTTGGATTTTTCAATGATCACTGTTTGGTACAACGCAATGATATGTGTGTATTGATTTTGCACAAAGAGGTTTTCCAACTGAATGAGCGAGAAAGCCTAACTTGCAATATTGATTGTGGTACACGTGTTCGTGTCCCAGTACAATGCCCATTGAAAAATCCAAAAACTGCAGCTTTTGGTTTTGGGGGTTTGCGTCTTTCGGGCATTCTATCTCAGCCATTTCTGCATGTTTTTTTTTACTACTAAGTATACTAAACCAAAGTTTTAAATCCGGTTTTATCCCCATCAACGGGGGTGGCCGGATTCACCTCACATTTGCAGCAACCGCCCTGACTCCTTCCTTCCATTTCACCCGATTCAATGCATCCTCCATCCTCAACCCAACCCTCCTACTCTCCTCCTCCACTTGTTTATTCCATGTCTTCTTTGGACGTCCCCTCCTCCTCAAACCGCTCACCTCGGACTCAAAAGCCCTTCTTAACACATGCTCGTCATCCTTCCTCAACACATGCCCATACCAACGTACACTATTCGCCTTCGCCAACCGGTCCACCGCCTCTTCCAACCCCAACATCTGCATCAAGTCCTCAGTCTTCCTCCTGTCCATCAACTTCACACCACACATCGCTCTCATCATTGCTCTCTCTCTGTCCTCCTCAAAATCCCCATCTCATTTTCGCTCAGACACCACGTCTCACTCCCATACATCATCACTGATCTCACACAGCTCTTGTACACCATTCCTTTCATCTTCAAAGGATATCTTTCCCTTGCAACAGCTCCCCACGTTTTTTTACAAGCCAGGTATTAAATGAAAGAGCAAGACCTAGACAATAAAATGTATATTTCAAAATCTTTCCAAATGGTAGGACTTTGGCACAATACTGATCGAAAAACACGCCGAGATACTTTTTGTGCCAACTGTATGTGGCCAATCAATGATGCTCTATTCCTTGCTGACATGTACAGTCAACATTGTTGTCCAATGAACAGGAGCTATTGTGCATCATTTGTACTAGGCAGTTAAGTGGGTAGGACCATCAGATTGTATTAAATACAGAATGAACAAGACGCGAGGTGACAGATTCGGATTATCGTACTGCCCCAAGTATAGTCCCATGCTCGATTATAATCCCACCCCCAATTTTGAAAGAACCTGAAGAATTGTAGAAAATCCTGTTATAATTTTACCTTGAAGGTCCTTGGACATGGCTGAGTAGACATTTCTTAATTTCTTACATTTTCGTACCTCAACAGTAGCCTGATCATATCTCAACACAGATTTTTTAAAGTGAACATCGGAAAGTGCTAAATTTCAAGGATAAATATACCCAAATGGACAGGTTTTTTATATAGAAAATCACAACTTTGTTATAAAATTCTGAATCTGGAATTGTTCTATATGACATAGTATCCTATGGTGCTGTTATACTGTGCATGTTTACTGCATGAAACCAGAAAATCTGATTCATCTCTAACTTTGGAATTAAGCATTTGAGGTGACTATCTTTAGTTCTAGATGACTATCTTTAATTACTATACACAAAAATTATATTTCAAAATGTCTGAGATGGCCTTTAAATGCCCCTATCTGTTTTGAGGTACATTATGTGTAAAAATATATCTGTATTCTTCCAATGGCCTAGACTATCATTCATGAGCAAATTAAAGAAACTTCGTTGTGTGAAAATGTGCCAGTGCCGCTTTAAAAATGGTAAAAAATTAGGGCACCTCTTTGAGTTATAGCAATGGCCTTAGGTTCAGGAGTCCAGCAGTTTAACTGTCAGACCACATGTCTAATACAAATTGGATATTAAAGGTCCATGGCCCGATCGCTAATAGCCACGTCACCAGAAGCCCCAGATTTTACCGGAAGTGGTCAACATTTTGGTATCAGAAGAAAGCTACTATTTTTCTCACTTACACTGTAAAATCTTAGAGTCAGACTCAAAGGATGTTTGGTTTGGAATTTATGAGTGAAAATGTGCCCCATTTTGGTCGAACAATATTATTTTTACACAGTACTCTATGGGGCTTACAAAATCACGTTTTTAGCTCTCACATAAAAACGGATTGAAATATCGGCATGAAATTTTACAGATGGGGTTTTGGAGTGAAGGTCAATCTATTAAAATGAAAACTTCATATCTTTAAATCGGGCCATCCCCCTTTAAATATTGTTTCCACTCTACTTTTGCAGATGCATATGTTTGGATGGGTAATTCACCACAGGGTCCTGATAGCTCGGGAACAATCATCCCTGCAAATGGAAGGTATGTATACTGTGTACCAACCAGTGGCAGCACCAGAATTTTTTCTGGGGGGAGGGATGGGCAAAAGTGAAATTTTGGTGGTGGGGGGGAAAAATATAGGAAATTTTGAGATTTCAAAACAAATTTTAGCCCAAAATCGCTGATTTTTGCCAAAATTTGGTGATTTTTGGCCCAAATTGCTAATTTTTTTGCCAAAAATCTGACAATTTAGAACTGACCGGGGTGGGGGGATTCCCCCATGTCACCCCCCGGCACCGCCACTGGTTGAAACAATCAAATTTAAATGGTAACAACAACAACAACAACGTCTGAACACTGGCACCCCCAAATACAATTTGTGTTTGTTGTAAAACTTATTCTAGGTGAGGATTTACCCAAGTTCTCATTTCTGGGAGAGAAAGTCATCTACGATTTGACCCCAGAAATTGTTAAAAGAATGATACTTTTTAAACAATTATAGTCTTTAACTTCATATACTGATAGCTATGTGTTGTAACATAAAATGAAATCCTTGAATTTCACCCTGTGGGGCAATTTTAACCAATTACATTCCCATATGGCAACTGCCACCTGCTCCCCAAAACACCCCTCTCAACTTGAAAAAAAAAATCACTGTGAAAAAACAAATTTGCAGGGATATTGCATAGATATAATTTTATGGAATTAATAGGAACCCAATAATAGCCTGCCATCTATATTATGCATCTGAATTAGGCCTTAAAAAAGTTTGTTTGCTCTTTTCCGACTGACCCAAAATAGTGGAAATCGTGGGTTGCTTTTTTTTTAAATTGTTAATAACCTTTTCAAAATGCATATTAAACTGTTCCAAGATGTATTTTAAACCAATATACTGTAATACATACCCCAACACTCTGGACAAACCAATTCCAAGCGTTCTCCATCAGTATGATGCACATTTTCTGAGATTAAATATGAACAGCAATTAAAACTACATTTTTTCCTAAAATTGTGCTCCTCCAAAGCAGTGGGGGGATTTCTATCCCCACTGAGTTGAAAAGCAGTATTTGCGAGCGCCACAATATGTCTGTTATGATGGCTCTTATGTCTGTCAGTTGGTTAGGTTAAAGGTTGACTCAGAGATTTCCCGATGAGGACGCACTCATTTTTCAAACTAATCATGTTTTTTGCATATGGGTCATTTAATCAGGTGGGACACAGGCAAATATTACACATTGGAAACAAAAGAGATTTTTTTGGCTCTAAGTGATGAAATATTTTCAAAATATTTTCATTTGGCATTAAAACAGTACATACAATAGGCTTTCAAATGATACCAAGTTTGCATTACATCAGAAAATATTTTCCTTGCACAAATTCCGCAAAAGGTGAAAAATTAACAAAATAATCAGGAAAAAGTACTGTGACATAAAACTACATTGGTTTGGAAATATACTTGCCAACTTACATATCATTGGAATCTTATTGTTAGTTTAAAAGTATTCAAAATTAATAAACAAGCATTGCAAAATAATATAAAAATGTTATTTGCATCTTTCAATTTTTAAAATTAAAGGTCGCCAAATAATGGTTGTGCGGATGTAAAATTATGGTTGTCACATTAGTACTCAGCACACCCCGGAGATTGTGATAAACTTAGTCTTCTTCTGTCTGAATTGTATTTCTTGAACTTGGTTCTGCAGTACTCTAAGATGGCAGTTTTTAAATTGAGTCGGATTATCAATCATATTTTAAAAATATGACGAAAAAAACGTTCCTATTTGACCATGGTTGTCACTGTTACATCCGCACTTTTTCACACAATTATGCCAAAAATTTAAAATAAATCAATGTAAACATCCTATTTGGTTTTTTATGATAAAAGTAAAAAAAATAAAACCTTTCATAAAAATAAACAATTATACCTGGAACACACTATGTAGGAAAAATATGTTGTTGCCTTTTGCGCGTGGGTGTCAATGAATTGTACAGAATGTAACCATTGAACCACGTCAGTTTAACTTGTCATAATTTATTCAACAATCTTGTTACTCCAAAGGGAATTGAATAACTTAACCAAATTCGGTACGGATTGATCTTATACACGGGTCATCCTATGGCAATTTGTTTATTTTACTGGTGTAAAATATAATTAACTGCATGAAACAAAAAATCGATTCATCTGTAACTTTGGAATAAGAATTTTTAGGTGACTATCTTTAGTTCTAGATGACTCTATTTTTTTACTGAATCAAAAAAATTGTGGTATTTCAAAATCTCTGCGGCAGCCTTTAAAGTCTGATTTATTTTATTAAACCAGACTTGGGGTTTAAGGTGCAGTCAAGGTTCCTTCATATGGGAGCACAGTACAAAATCCCTCCGCCGCGAAAAGTGCAACACCGCTATAGTTCCTATAAAACTTAGAATTTGAGCATAATTTGTGTAGTTTTGTGGCGGGTATTTGTCCTAGAGATTTGCTTTTGGTGTCATTCATGTGCGTATTCATTCATATTTAACTTTTATTTAAAAATGGATGAGAAAGCGTCTTGGCGGTATGATACAGCGACATAAGTGAACCGCTGTGAAACACCGATTCTGCAGGGCTCAGGAGCTAGAAAAAACAGGGTGTAATTTTCAAATCTGAATTTATGATCATAGGTTCTAAACAAAGACTTAGTACTGTAAATTCAATTAATTTACCTAAAAGCATTAATATAAATAATGTTAATTTAACCAAAGTAAACAAATGTAAATATCTTGGTGTCATCATAGATGAAAATCTAACTTGGAATGAAAATATTGAGCATATACGTAAGAAGGCCCTGAAAGGATTATACATGGTAAAGAAATGTAAACCAGTATTGCCATGTAGCATTCTTAAAACCGTTTATAATGCTATTGTGCTACCCCATCTTGATTATTGTAACATAGTGTGGGGAAATTGTGGTCCCACTTTTGCAAATCGTCTCCAATCAATTCAAAATAGGGCCTCTCGCATTATTTGTGGTGCAACATGGGACACACCCAGTGTTGATGTTCTGAATGAACTTAATTGGCTTCCACTTTCAAATAGGCAAGTTTTTAACTGCCAAGATCGTATTAAGTTCTAATAAACTGGCATCATTCTTCTGTCTTAATGATCTTCTTTCATTTCAAAATATAAAAACTATAATTTTCACAGAAAGTAGTAAATACCAATATTCACATTCTAGCAAGGAATGATTATAAAAAACGCAGTATTTCTTACCGTGGTGCATTGAAATGGATACATAATTATGAATTACAAAGATCATCTTCTTTAAACATTTTTAAATCTAAACTTTAAAAATATTACAACATAAGGCTCATATAAGCTCACTTTTCTACAATTATATCAATACTACTTTTACATGTACATTACCCAGTTAGACCATGCCAAGTTTACTTGTACCTTGGTTTTAACCATGTATGTTTATATATGTAGATACACCTGGCACAAAAAGTATCTCGGCATGTTTTTCGATCAGCTTTTGGCCAAGTCGGACCATTGGAAAGTTTTTCGAAAGATACATTTGGTTGCCTATACTTGCCTTAAGTTTAACACCTCGTTTGTAAAAAGCGTGCAAAAATGGCTGAGGATAGTACCCAAAAGACAAAACCCCCAAAACCAAAATTTGCCGTTTTTGGTTTTTCAATGGTCACTGTGTGCTTCAACGCCATAATAGTGTGTTTTGATTTTACGCAAAGAGGTTTTCGGACTGAATGAGCGATAAAGCCTACTTGCAATATTGATTGTGGTCCGCGTGTTCGTGTTCCAGTACACTGTAATGCCCATTGAAAAATCCAAAAACTGCAACTTTGGTTTTGGGGTGTTGCCGTCTTTCGGGCGTTCTATCTCAGCCATTTCCGCACGCTTTTGTACAAGCCAGGTATAAATGAAAGAGCAAAACCTAGACAATAAAATGTATATTTCGAAAACTTTCAAAATGGTAGGACTTTGGCACAATGCTGATCGAAAAAAAAAAACATTTTTTGCCAAGAAATTTTTGTGCCAGGTGTATTTCGCTCACGGCCTCAGTGAAAAACAACTTTGTTGATTGTGTTCCGTGAATAAATAAAGCTTGATTGATTGATTGACATTGTTGATGTAGGTTCAAAAGAAGCTATTTTAAAGAAGCATGACTTCAAAATTTTCTTTTTTCCCTGCAATTTCAATTGGATTAGCTAAGGCGGGGCAAGATATGCCGGATACAAGGAGAACGAATCAGAAGCCATGTGTTTCAATTAGGCGATTATTTTGTACTGTGCCCCCCTATGTTTCTGATGTCAAAGGTCATACACCAAAGTCATCTGAGGTATGTTGTTGTGTAGCAGTGTTTTAAATGTTCTATGTATACCATAGACATTCATGTGCAAAGAAGAAAAGGGGATGAGATCAAGATTCAGCACATTTTGTTAAGGTTTGATGTACGTATGAATGTGTAAAAACCTCCTTTAATTGTTTATTGTCAGGCAGTGTAATAGCAGATTACTCCCATTAGATGTGTCAGGCTAGTGTAATGCAGGCTACTCCCATTAGAATGTGTCAGGCCTGTGTAATGCAGGGTACTCCCATTAGATGTGTCAGGCCTGTGTAATGCAGGTTACTCCCATAGATGTGTCAGGCCTGTGTAATGCAGGTTACTCCCATTAGATGTGTCAGGCCTGTGTAATGCAGGTTACTCCCAGTAGATGTGTCAGGCCTGTGTAATGCAGGTTACTCCAATTAGATGTGTCAGGCCTGTGTATGCAGGTTACTCCCATTAGATGTGTCAGGCTAGTGTAATGCAGGTTACTCCCATTAGATGTGTCAGGCCTGTGTAATGGCAGGCTTACTCCCATAGATGTGTCAAGCTAGTGTAATGCAGGTTACTCACATTAGATGTGTCAGGTTAGTGTAATGCAGGTTACTCACATTAGATGTGTCAGGTTAGTGTAATGCAGGTTACTCACATTAGATGTGTCAGGTTAGTGTAATGCAGGTTACTCACATTAGATGTGTCAGGTTAGTGTAATGCAGGTTACTCCCAGTAGATGTGTCAGGCCTGTGTAATGTAGGTTACTCCCAGTAGATGTGTCAGGCCTGTGTAATGCAGGTTACTCCCATAGTGTGGTCAGGCCTGGGGAATGCAGGCGGTTTTACTCCAATTAGATGTGTCAGGCCTGTGTAATGCAGGCTTTACTCCCATTCGATGTGTCAGGCCTGTGTAATGCAGGGTACTCCCATTAGGTGTGTCAGGCCTGTGTAATGCAGGGTACTCATATTATGATGTGTCAGGCATGTGTAAGATGATGTTACTACCATTAGGTGGTCGGCCTGTGTAATTTTGCAGGTACTCCCATTAGATGGTCAGGCCTGTGTAATGGCATGTTTACTCAAGTAGATGTGTCAGGCCTCTGTAATGCAGGTTACTCCATTAGATGGGTAGGTTAATGTAATCGCAGGTTACTCATTAGATATGTCAGGTCTGTGTAATGCAGTTTATAATCACATTAGAGGATGTCAGGTTAGGGTAATGCAGGTTACTCCCACTAGATGTGTCAGGCTACGTTAAGTGCCGGGGGGGGGGATCTCAACACAAGTGACCATACAGGGACGTGCCACAGACATCGGTCACCATTTTAGCGCCTTTCGGGTATATCAATGACCCCCTTTTTCATGCCATTTTGGTAAAGCAATGGGTTCGTTTTTTCAAAATTTTTGAATTTGTTGGAAAATTAGTCACATTTTCTCAATCGGAACCAAAAATTTTCCAAAATTGTTTGTAAAATTAGTTCACATTTCCTCAATTTGAAGCCACAAATTGTCCAATTTGCTTAAAATGTCAATTTGTGGCGAAAATTGCAAATTTGGGTTAATTTGGCCCAAAATTTTGCTCTCTGGATAGCTAATGGGATCCCTTTTTTTTTGGCAAAAAATGGTATAGCATGGTCCTACTTCCAGAGCCCGGAGGCACGTCCCTAACCCCAAAAAAACCCAAAGTTTTTTTTTTTTTTGAGACCCCCCTGGGGTGTAATGCAGGTTACTCCCATTAAAGATATGTCCATTTCCTGTGTAAGCAGTTATCCCCTTAGATGTGTCATGCTGTTAATGCAGGTTACCCCCATTGATGGGTCAGGGGTATGTAATTATGCAGGTTACTACTCCCATTAGACTGTGTCAGTCTATTGTATGCAGGTTAATCCCATAGATGTGGTCCGGACTGTGTTAATGCAGGTTACTACATTAGATGTGTCCAGGTTAATGTATTCAGGTTTTACTCCCATTAGATATGTCGGTCTTGTAATGCAGGTTATACTCCCATTAGATGTGTCAGGTTAGTGTAATGCAGGTTACTCCCATTAGATGTGTCAGCTATTGCTCATTGCCCTGTGGGGGGGTTCTCAACACAAATGACCATACAGGGACGTGCCAACGACATCGGTCCCATTTTCAGCCGTCTGGTATATCAATGACCCCCTTTTTCATAGCCATTTTTGGTAAAAAAAAAAAAAATAAAAAAAAAAAAAAAAAAAAAAAAAAAAAAAAAAAAAAAAAAAAAAAAAAAAAAAAAAAAAAAAAAAAAAAAAAAAAAAAAAAAAAAAAAAGAAAAAACCTAAAAAATTAAAAAAAAAAAAAAAAAAAAAAACTATGCGAATGGGTCGTTTTTTTCCAATTTTGAAATTGTTGGAAAAAAAAATTAGTCCCAGTTTCCAATCGAACCAAAATTTTCCTCAAAATTGTTGTAAAATTATTCCATTTCCTCCATTTTAGCCAAATGGTCCCAAATTTGCTTAAAATGTCAAAATTGTGTGGCGAACATTGCAAATTTGGGTTAAATTTGGGCCCAAAATTGCATCTCTGGTATAGCTATGGGTCCCTTTTGTGGCAAAAATGGTATAGCCTAGGGTCCTACTTCCAGAGTCCCGGAGGCAAGTCCCTACCCCAACCAAGTTGAGAACCCCCCTGGGGTGTAATGCAGTTACTCCATTAGATATTTCGGTCTGTGTAATGCAGGTACTGTCCCCATTAGATTGTCCGTCCGGTGTAATGCATGTTACCCCATTAGATGTGTCAGCTATGTATGCAGGTTACGCCCATTAGATGTGCATTCTATTGTAATGCCAGGTTAATCGCATTAGAGGTGTCAGGCCTGTGTAATGCGGACTACCATTAGATGGTGTTCTGCTCGTGTAATTCAGGTTTACCTCCCATTAGATGTGGTCAGCCTGTGTAGCAGGTTACTCCATTAGATGTGTCAGGCCTGTTTAATGCCAGCCCAGTGTCGTGTCAATAATATTCCTTTTTTTGTGTGTAATGCTAGCAGCCATCAACAAGCTTTAGAACAGACACGCCCCCTTTGAAGGCATTGTTTTTCTATTTCAAGCATGTAACAAACGCCCTATTTGAAACCAAATTTATGAAAACGAAAATCAGTTGACCTTTTATTGAAACCACTTTGACTTTTCTGTCCATGTTGACTAGTTGTACTACATAGTAGTACTATTCATATATGCCGACCCCCCCCTGGTTAGGCCACTTCTTAAACAAATATCACTTCCTGTTTTGAATAAATGCAGAGTTTGTATTTTTACCCCTTGTTGTGCAAGTCATGGTCGTGTATTTGCTTCCTATTGTAGTGAAACTTTGAATAGGCCATGTTTAAACAGCGTGATGCATTATTGATTTTTGTATTACCCGTACTCATAAGGTCCAGAGGGTGAATTGACCTATGCTGTCTTTAGTTATATGTTATGGCTTTTTAGAAAAGACATAACATTTCTAATTTGATAGCTTATAATATTCTGTCCTGTGTGATAAAAATGCTATAGGCCTTCATGTAGTAGTGGGTTTAAGTGGTCTGATATTTACAACTTCTTAGGTAAATTTTGGATATTTTTATTTTCATTCCTGAGAAAGCAGTAGTGTACGAGGTTGTGCTTACACAAGGCAATTATTTATTGATAGTTCACTAACACTACACTTTGCAGGTTACTCACATTAGATGTGTCAGCCTGTGTAATGCAGGTTACTCCCATTAGATTGGTCAGCCTGTGTACTGCAGGTTACTCCCCGATCGTCCGGGTTGGCCCACATGTTCAGCCAGGTGTCGGTGGGGGGGGGGTGGGTAATTCCAAAGTAACCCCCATTGGAAATGTGTCAGGCCAGTGTAATGTAGGTTACTCCCATTAATGTGTGCGCTGTGTATGCAGGTTACTCCATTAGATGTGTCAGGTCTGTGTAATGCAGCTTACTCCCATTATATGTGTGTGATGCTGATGAATTCAGGTTACTCCATTAGATGTCAGGCTAGTGTATTTAGGTTACTCCCGATTAATGGGTCAGGCCTTTGTAGCAGCTTACTCCCATTAGATGGAGTCAGGCTAGGGCTAGTGTAATGCAGGTACTCCCTTTGTTAGGTGTGTCGCCGGGTATGTGGTTTAGTCCCATTAGATGTGTCATGCCCTGTTGTAATGCAGATACTACCATTAGTGTGTCAGGCCTGTGCATGTCGGGGTTTTACTGCCTCAGCAATTTGTCTTCTATTGTAATGCAGGTTGCTCCCATCAGATGTGTCAGGCTAGTGTAATGCAGTTAACTCCCATTAGATGTGTCATGCAATTGTAATCAGGTTACCCCAATTAGATGTGTCAGGCGAGTGGTAATTCAGGTTCTCCCATTAATTTGTCATGTGCTGTGTAATGCAGTTACTGCCTTAGAGTGGTCAGGCCTGTGTAACAAAGTCAACGCGCTTCGATGAGTCAGGCTAGTGTAATGCGGGTTACTCCCATTAGATGTTGTCAGGCTAGTGTAATGCAGTTACTCCCATTATATGTTCAGGTCTGTGGTAATTCAAGTTACTCCATTAGTTGTTCCGGCTAGTGTAAGTCAGGGTTAGTCCCATTAGATGTGGTCCAGGCCTGTGTTAATGCGGTTACTCCCTTATTGTTTCAGCCTGTTACGCAGGTTACGCCATTAGATGGTCAGGCCTGTGTATGCAGGTTACTCCCATTAGAGTGTCAGGTCTGTGTAAAGCAGGTTACCCCCATTAGTTGTGTCAGGCTAGTGTAAGTCAGGTTACTCCCATTATATTTGTCAGGCCCTGTAATGTACGGTTACTCCCATTAGTGTGTCAGGCCTGTTATGCAGGTTACTCCATTAGATGTGTCAGGCCTAGTGTAATGCAGGTGTTGCGTCCCATTAGATGTTTCAGGCCTGTGTAATGCAGGTTACTCCCATTAGATTTGTCAGGCTAGTGCCAATGGCAGGTTACTCCCATTAGAATGTGTCAGGCCTGTGTAATGCAGGTAACTCCCCATTAGGTGTTTTTCCGGACTGTGTAAGGCAGGTTCCTCCCATTATATTGCGGCAGTGTAATGCAGGTTCTCCCATTATGTGTGTGTCAGGCCTGTGTAATGTAGGTTACCCCCATTAGATGTGTCAGCCTAGGTAATTCAGGTTCTCCATTAGATGTGTCAGTCCTGTGTAATGCAGGTTATCCCATTAGAATGGTTCAGCCTGGTGTAAAGTAGGTACCCCCATTAGGATGGTCAGGCTGTGGAAGCAGGTTACTCCCATTAGATGTGTCATGTTAGTTAATGCAGGTTACTCCCATTAGGTGTGTCCGGCCTGTTAATGCAGGTTTACTACGCAATTAGATGTGTCAGGCCGTGTGTAAGCAGTTTTTACTCCCATTAGTTGTGTCAGGCTATTATTTTTGTGTAATGCAGGTTCCTCCAGTAGATGGCAGGCCTGTGTAATCAGTTACTCCCATTAGATGTGTCCCGCTAGTGGTAATGCAGGTTAACTCCCATTAGATAGTCAGGCCTTTAATGCAGGTTACTCCCATTAGATGTTGGTCAGGCTATGTATGCAGGTTACTCCCATTAGATGTTTCAGGCCTTTGTAATGCAGGTTACTCCCATAGATGTGTCAGGCTAGTGTAAGTCAGGTTACTACCATTAGATGAGTCAGGCCAGTGTAGTTGCATGTTACTCCCATTAGATATGTCAGGCAATGTAATGCCGGTTACTCCCATTAGATGTGCCGCCTCCCATTAGATGTGTCATGCTGTGTAATGCATGTTACTCCCATTAGATATGTCGGCTAATGTAATTCAGGTACCTCCCATTAGATGTGTCAGCCTCTCATTAGATTTGTCAGGCCTGTGTAATGCAGGTACTCCCAATAGATTAGCCAGGCCCTGTGTAATGCAGTTACTCCCATTAGATATGTCAGGCATTGTTAATGCAGGTTTACTCCCTTAGATGTTGTAGGCCTGTGTAATGGCAGGTTTTCTTGCATGGTGATTGGTTACTGTAGAACAAGGTTGAGGGTCTTTCTGTACGTCTTTTTAATCAAAGTGATTTTTTCTATTTGCAGTTCTGATCCCCTTCTCATAGTTTGATATGCAGACATGCGATTAGATCTCCCTAGCAGTAAAACCTACAGATTATAAGTGGTATCATAGTTGGCCGAAATTGTGAAGTGATTATAAATAGAGAGATCAATATTATTTCTATAGCCGTTGGTGCTCCTTTTCTGTATATTTAAGCTTTTCGTTAGAACTGACGTGTTTCATGCCTGTAAGCATGATTTTTTAGGTGAGGGCAAATTTTTTTCGAACGGAAGATTTTTGTGCACACCCCTTGCCAATGGGGACCTTTTTTACCGAAGTTTTAACTTTTTTTATAACAAATTTTTTATTTTTTTTATTTTTTTTAATGAAATTGTATTTTAACCTTTTAATAATTTTATGCAATTGTCATTTTTTTTTAATTTTTTACTTTTTCATTGTTTTTTTTTTAGGGCATCCCTTTTATTGAGTGTAATGTCCCCATAGGGGCTCACTTGGATACAAGAAAATGCATACAAGAGTCCCTTTTTCCAACAGCCGATGTACACGCATACATTGATTACGTGTCAAAAACATCACAAATGGAAACACGTGTATGTTTTTTTGTAACCCTGATTTGTGATGTACGTGGTTTGGGTTATGTAATACCACTTTGCAGAAATCAAATCATCAAAATAGTGTAAATTAGAGTAAATTAAAGCAAGATAATATGGTATTTAATGACACAATACATTGGTACTTTTACGGACAAAAAAATATACAATACTATTTGAGATGTGTTTTAGCTTGTTTTTTTCTAGTCGGTAAAAATAAGTATTTAGGGTACATTTTGAAAGTCCATTTTCCGCATCATATCCACCTTGGAATCCAAGTTCCCCCCCGCCCCCCACCAAAAAAAATAAAGAAAAAACCACCCAAAACCACCCTCTGGGGTAATGTCCCTATTGGCCTTGCCCCGGGTATTATATAGCTAATTGTAGAAATAAATATATTTTATTTACAGGCACTCTTTGGTCAACTTAACATTCCATCTGAATTTAAGCCCTCTGCCCACACTCCTGGGCGATCTGGGATTTAATCCACGAGTGCACAATGTCTATGCTAGTGAGGTCATTATCCTAAACCCCCCGCCAATGCAGCTAATGAACGTGGATTTGATGGAACTGGCCCCAGGTAGGTGGTAAATGATCATTACAAAAATCAACAGTAGTTTAAAATGCACTATCAAATTTATTATTTGATGTGTATTGTAGGTAATTTCAGTGGCGTAACAGGTGGGGGGCAGGTTCCCCCCAACGACTTTGGCCGGGAAAACTTTTGCAAAAAGACATGCTTAATCAGCCGTTTTTTTTTAGCCCTCTGCCGGGAAAAAAAAATTGGCCTTTTGACCCACCTAGAGGGAAAATTTCCCAAGACTGGGAATGTGACCCCTTCAGAGCGGGAAGGCCCGTTAAGCCAAGTGTGGTAATTTTGGTACAAGATGATTATTGCAGAACTGAAGTAAGTCCTCTAACAGCACATAAAGTCTTATTGTAGTCATTGGATAGTTAATAATATTTCTATTATGTAGTTGTAAGTGGCAAGTAAAAGTAGAAAAACAAGGGTTGAGGTTTGAGTATTTGGGAAGGGCGGAAAGTTACTCCTGGTTCGAAATAATAGAATAATGTTGCATTTCCAGGCCAATTATTCTTTAGGGATCTTACAAATCAACTTTGGCTAATTGGACCAAATTATGTAAAATTTGACTAATTTGTTCCAATGAAGCACTTCTGGCAGCAGGTCACTGGGATGATTGAAATACCCCCATCCCCCCCCCGTACGCATAGTTGTAAGTAATTATCATGCCCCATCTTACACAAACCAAAAACTACTTATAAACTCATGAGCTGAGGCTAGAAAAGGCACTCAGTCCAGCAAGATGCGATGACGGCCATCAGTACCAACACTCATATGGCACGAAAAGTCATCTGCTTGCCATCCCTGCTCATGGGAAAGGTGCGACGGAGGCCCCAGTTTGAATCCGCGCCACGGATGTCCAATCTTTAGCTTCTATCCCTTACCCCTTCCCTTCCATACACTGTCTAAGCCAAACAAAAGGTACACAAAGGAACACAGGTCATTTGTAATGTCCAAAGGTACTGTAACATTTCAAATCATATTGCTTGTGGCTGAGGATTTCAACCAATGCGGCCCTTGCATCCAAAAAGGTTGGAAATTACCGTTAAGGTTGTGATTATGAGCTTGTAAGTGCGGTGATAACTAATCAACACTCTGTTGATGAGTACAATCACTGTGGGAAAGGGGCATGAACAGACATACATACAGATGCCAATGACCACGGTGGGAAAATATTCCAACCCGTCCCGGTGACCTGCTGCCAAAAGGCTTAACCTGGACCAAAAGCGCACAAAGTGTGCAAAAAATTAGTTCAATTTACATTTGGCCAACTTTAGGCCAAAGTTGTTGAAAAATACTTCAAAACCGGGACGAAAAAATGCAAATGGTTTTATTTTTTCAGGATTATTTTGAAACAGTGAGCAAGCATCTGCATCGGATATTTCGAGTCAGGAGCAACTGCCACCTGCGGGATACCTGGAAGGGCATGGGCCCAGAGTCAAACAGGCACCATTGTTTTTACTTGATACGTGGATCTGAAGGTGTTAATAAATGACAACGTACCTGCAAAACTTCCAATACAAATCTAGGAGTGTTTCTTTTAGGTGAGGAAGGGAGGGGATTGGTGGGGGGGGGAGAGTGAAGATGTGTGTTATGTACGTTATGGTTCTGGGTTTCTCTATTATTTGAGAATTTAGAATTTTTATTTTTATTTAATAAGATCGCAGGTGGTTACACAAAACTCTTCGCGGGCCGAAATGGCCCGGCAGGCTGCAGGTTAGGCACCACTAAAGGGACCAAAATAAAAGCGGACTATCTTGAAAAGGATTTTTTCTGGAATCGGTACTTTTTACAGAGGAGAGGATCTTTGGACATGGTCACCCAACGATTGTCTCATTGACCAAAATATAACGTGTTTTTTTTAGTCTTCGCCTCAAAGAGGATGGAAGGCTATTAATTTAGTGGCTGTCTGCTTGGAGGTCGGTCCGGCCGAAATTGTTTTTCCATGTTGCCAAAATTACCTTTGTTCGCACTATACTGACTATTCGGCTATTGCGATGTACGGGCGAGCTCTCAAATTTCGGATAAATTGGGCTGTTTTTTTTAAAAAAAGGTTTCAATTTAAGTGACATTTTCAAAACCAACTGTTTTTAACTTTGGTTTCGATGTACTGGCAACAATGACTTAGCAAATTGGTGACACCAAAGGGCACCGCCATGGGTGATTGCACCAAATTGTTTGTTTGCCATCCAATGCCATTTGCCAAATGGCTATGCCATCTCATACGTCATCGACTTAGCAGAAACATGGTAGTACTGGTTGCTGTGTGCCCAGTGC
>JAMKCH010025310.1:0-54634 GCA_023653785.1 Ophioderma brevispina
GGAATTAATTGGTCTCTCAATAAAAGGATGTTGGGATTGCTTTTTCAACAACTGTTCAAAATGTTGGCATTACGGTTAGTTCTTCCTATCTTTTCGCTGGGCGTGACAAGCATAGTCGGGGCCGGGGCGAAAGCACTTCCCATTATGAGTGCCCAGTTAGAGGAACCGCGAACTACTTACGGGTGGGTTTATCATAAGCCAAAAGGGGCTGCGTGTTCACACGGTTCACGTGATACTCAAGGGAAATACCTGGGAAATCCCAATGAGGGTAAACATGATATAGGATCCTGGTGACACAGTGATGAGTCATGAATATTTTAATTAGCACTATCTCTATGCTAAAGTTTTATCATGGGAATCTTTACAGGATTCCCAAAATTTGGATATTTTGAGGGCTTCTATAATCATGAAATTATGTATAAAGTGACTATATATATACTGATATAAATAATGATCAACAAGCATTTTGGCTCGACAGAGGCAGACTTTATATAGGAAACACAAGTGAGGTAAGTTGAATGGTGCAGGCAGAGAATATGAGACAAGGTCGGGTTGTCGGTAGATCTTTACAGAGCATCATAAAGGCACATTCATAACACAACAGCATCACTCGGGCGCAAGGACAGGACACAATAGCCCGCAAATCAACCACGCTCCCACATAACTAGGTACTGATATCAATAATAAACCATCGCCCTCTCGAATCTCATAATGACGAAGTATCGGATACACATGCGAATTTTACAATGAAAAATCAGATTCCTGCACACAAAACACTTCCAAAATGACATTTACACACAAAATTTCAAAATCCATCATGAGTTTTATCCATACGATTCACGCTTCCACCACTGTAATTTTCAGGGCAACCAAGCAGCCATAAAAAAACTAGTAGGGCTGTAAACAGCGGCACAATCGCAAATCTTCCACGCGGATGGCAAAGGCTCTATTAATTACATAATAGGCCAAAAACCCGCACCGTAGTATAGGTAAATATAAAAACCACACACATATACAATTTGTCATAGACACTTAAGTCCCCCAAAAAAGAACTTAAATAATCTTGAAAAAAAAAAACGCACCGTAATTTAAGAGGAATATATTAAACACACACATATACAATTTTGTTAGTACACTTAAGTCCCCCAAAAAAAGGAACTGTAAATACATCTTAAAAGAAAACAATAACCGCAACCGTAGTTAATAGGTATAATAGAAACACACACATATACAATTGGTTATAGTTACACTTAAGCACCCGAAAAGAACTGTAAATTACATAAAAAAAAAATGCACCTATTTAATAGGTAATATATAAACACACACACAACAAAAAATACTGTTGGTGTCCAGTAGAAGGCCCTAGAAGAACTGTACTAATTTGTTATAACGTAGGAATCGGCTGGTAATGTAAGAAAACAAAAGTTCTCCAAAAATGTACTGTAGTCCATGTTTGGTAATGTAGCAATACACCTTTACAAACTATAGACTAGATTTTACCAATTTAATCGATTTGAATTATTGTTCTCCCAGTTGCAAACACCTGTAAAAAAATTCATTTTATATAAATTGTAATGACATTTTTGAATGCATAAGTTTTTGAATACATATTTAAAGGAATGAATGCTAATAGTTATCAATTTCCAATACAACCTGTATAATAAAATGGTCAATATATTTATCATCAAATCCTTCATATCTAATACACATAAAATTATTGAATAATTTTGCCAATACAAAATTGAATACAAATTGACTCAATAACTTTGAATTAACTTTCGAATATATATTTGTCTGTTCGATTTTTTTTAACAAATCATATGCACTTGGACCCTCAATTTGTAAGCAATTAACATTACTGAATCGAATTTTGCAGACAGGATCACACAACTTGGAACTGAAATATGCAACGGACTAGTACTTGAACTATGTATGTGGGCGGGCACCAAAACGAGCAAAAAAGAAGGTCACTGGAGAAAATTGAATCTTTAATAGCTGCATATAAAATCCCGAAAAATTCAAGTAAAACATTGCCCAGAGTTTCCACCAACTTAAAAAAAGACAAATACGCAATCTCCAAAAAGGGTACAGGATTTCTGGAGATTTTTCTAAATTCACGTTTCAAAATTCCAATTAACTCTATATGTGCAATAGATTCTCAATCTTTGAATCAATCACCTTGTGCAATAGGCCTACAGCCAATCCCGCCAAATATTTCCTCAATTTCAACTTCCAAATGTGCAATATCGTCCAGTACAAGTGTTTTGTCGTCAACACCGTGTCCATCGTCTTCAAGTGCAATATCTTCTACTCCTTCGTCTTCAAGTGCAGTATCGTCCCGTTCATCTCCATGTGCAATACCTAAAAATAAATCTAATTCAGTGCAATTACTTAAAAGAATAATAGAGGTTGAGAAACCGAATTATAGGTATTACGCAAAAAGTACAATCACATCAAAACAGGGAAAAATCACGATACAGACAAACTATCAAGAAATTTGGAGGAGCTAATCAAATAAGATATAAGTTGAAAAGGCAAGAGGAGAGGAATATCAAGATAAATGGAAATGAAAATTGAATTTAAGGAAACGGCCAAATACAACACAAGTGCAATCAATTTTACCAATGACAATAATATAAAAAAAGAGTGAAAAGTAAATGTAAGCTCGGCTGGTGCATATACCATCAAAAAACGCAGAGTTTGCAAGAGATGACAAATAAAGAAAACACACTGGCGATATGGAAAATAATCAATCCGTGAAAATTATGTCAATAAGAAAAGATGACAACAAGAAATACCTTATTACAAATGAGCTTGAAAAGGGGTATCCAATGCATCAGTGAAGAAACCTCAAACAGGGAGACAGTATGCACAATGTGGAAAAAACAAGAACGAATTCAACCAACAAAACAAAAAAAATTTATTGGGACGGGTGCAATAATTTTGAAACAATACGGTAAGTGACGCAAATGTCCGCTCTGCATCAAAAGAGGTGGTGGAAGAAGTAGTAAGAGAAGCTGACGGCCCAATGCCGTAATACCACTGTTCACTAACTCCGCAATAGGGAGTCATTGGCCTTTCAAACAACAAATCAGGGCCTTGTAGGTGATTTAACTCTACAGTGTAGTCGAACTGTTCAAGTTAACGATGATGATGTGTGGGACGGATTTGATGGGGTTTTCGGTATTTTCTGAGTAAAATTCTCCTCTAATTGGGTGACAACAACTGCCAAAAAAAGATGGAAAATTGAATGTACTATGCACTTCCAAAAACCCCTCAGTCAGGGGTCACAACATCGGTCAAATTACAAAGGTTTGAGGACAGCTTTTCCCGTAGTCACACTGCATCTACCGAAGCAAAGAGATAAAGATCCAGACGTCTTCGGTTAATGCACATGAATAACACATCGAGTGCCTCGCGTTTGTCGAGCTGAATGGGTAATCGAATTAGATAATTGGTGGTTTCGCGTTGTTTGTCCTCTCTATTATGTCCACGCTAGAATTGAGCTAGATAGGCAAAGGCAATATATATGTGAATATCGAGTAATATTTTGCACTATTGTGGGTTTAATTGATGTTCAATGCCGCTGTGCGACGAAGGGACTTTGACGCAATTGTTATCCGAAAGCAGTAACTGAAATGCTGATGCGAAGCCGCGAGTTAATCCCTTATAGTGAAGCGGTTGATTTTAATCTGTCGCAGTGTTGTTGTCCTTGTTTGTTTTATATGGGTATTGTTTGTTTGTCATGGTATCACTTAAATGTTTTTTCCAAAAGCAATAACGCGGCAGGCGAGCGATTTATGGCAAAGTATCAATAATCATCACTATGAAGCAGTTCCATACCTTTTAGGGGTGGTCCCTAGCGTTTATAATGGAATTGCCCTATATGACCAGTGATAAATATGACCACAGTTTTGAATGACTTGGATTTTTGCTGATGAGGGTCAATATGAAATACCAAATGTTCCCACAGCCCTCGTTCACGATGGTGAAAGCGCCAGGGTCCGCTTGTAAGACACGAGCATGAATGGAAATAAGATTTAAATCTGTTACCAAATGCGAAAAGAAGAACGTTTACCAGAGTCTGACACTCCATCGCCATGATCGTGATTTGAAAACACCTTTCGAAATAATCCGGTGGGGCGGGAAAGCCGAGGCACACCCGTGTAATGCCGTCATTAAAAGTTGAAAAAAAGCTGCATTCGGTCACTGTGCTAGCTTTGGTTTAATAATAATGTTCCTTACTTTGATTAATTAAACTTCACAATTATCTGATTTAATGTAGTTGATACTTGGCGGGTAAATTATTAAACGTGTCGTTGACCAACGTTGTTCAATAATCACCCATGTTTACCCCCAGATTTTGCAGTGTATACAGGGTAACTCTCCATAGGGAGGCATTCGTATCAACTACGATTTTTTGGCAAAGGGGTATTGAGTTATTTTTCCTTTCCTGATGGGAAATCCAACTATGGGCGGATTCACATCTTTCAATTCACATCTCGCTACCTTACAGGGCATGTTGTCAATGAGATGAGTTCTCCCTTTACAAGCCCCAAGACCGACACCGTTTATAAAAGATATTGATCTCCTTACAAGAAGGAATTTTCTTATTTTGTAAATATTACATTAGTATAATGTGCCTAAGTTTTTAAAAATATTTCTCCATCTCTTGTCCAATTTTGATCTGAGACTAGTTGGTTTCTTAACCCAGAGGTAACCAATGTGCCCTGCTAGGGCACATAAGCTTTTTGAGTTTGGAACTGTCTTCCTCAACCATTACTGTGCAAATTCACCCTCTAGGAACCTCCCTTCTTGAAAGCCGTATGTTTTTTTTACCCATGGAATGGGAAATCGGAGGCTGGGGAAAACCACGTCCCACTTTTCAGTAGATGGTTTAAAAAAAAAACTTATTATCCGAAGCTAACAGCACTCTTATCAACGGCAGTATTGATTGCATTAGAAATCATCGAGACAAGAATTGATTTTCAAGACCAGAAAGATCAAGATACTGGCAGTCTCCTTAAGGGTGATAGAACAAAATGAGCTATTCAAGTTTTTGTTTCAAATGAACAAGCAGAATGTATTTGTTCTCTACCACGTCTTGATGTTGTAATGTAACTCTAGCTCCTTGTTCATATGTAGAAGCAGATAAACAAAATGCCAGGGCCGTACGAATGGGGGATGCGGGGGGGGGGTGGACCCCCAAATTCCACAAAAGGGGCAAAAGGTCCACTTAAATTTTTGATGAATTTGTTGATAAGGTTCCAAAATTTAGCAAAATATTGACACAAAAGTCCACTTTTGGTGATACCTTGTTGAAAAAAGCAGTGAAACCGCGGATAAGATGGACTTATTTGCACAGTTATTCCGGGGTAATAAGAGTGGAAAACTTGGTATTTGTAAGAGAGTGTTTGCACATGTTTTCAGGGAAATAAGAGCAGAAAATGTGCTGAAATTACACAAAGTATGACCTTTGACTTTGGCCTCCGACTGTCTGTCACATACAAGTAGCAGTGGATTTACTAAGGTCATGTGGGTACAAGTGTCAATCTAAATCAAGGCAGGGTCTTGATGTTTTTGGTGGAGAAGATGGAAAGGACGCGACAGATGCCACCTTCTAAAGTACCAGGAGGATAACAAGAGATTCGAATTCTGGGGTGCTGTTAGCCACAAAAGAGGAAAGGTTTAAACCAGTACATTTCTTGCAACTACAGAGCATTAAATCAGCTCATTCACAGGATTAACTACAAGTTCACCAGCTGCTCAAAAAATCAGACCTCTGGCATGTGTTTCAGAGCTAACAAGTCACAAACAGTAGCTAAACCTCAGCTGAATGTTGCAGATGACAATGCACCTCCATTTTACACTACCACAATGCAGATGCAATCAGAACAATAGAAGAGTTCTTTAAAGGTCCCAGGAGGAAATGAGATTGATAAACCTAGTCCAAATCTTTACGGGGCATTCCATTCCAAAAACAGGGCCACAAAAAGGAATACACCACCCGTGGAAATCATTGTGAAACTATTGATTTCAGTCAGTGCCATGATTGAATAGATACCCAGTCACCTGGAAGTTCTATTCTCTCTGAAAAAATCATATAGCACTAATGATGTCATCTACCAACCCAAATATTGAATGCTTGTTTCGCCCATCCTGTAGATTGACACACCACATCACTTCGATTTCCATTTCCTGGGACTTTAAGTAGAAATTACAAAATATCATCATATACAAATACATACAAAAACATTAATTAAATTCAATACCATGCCTGTCTAAATAATTGCTTACCCAATACAACACACTTGCAAATTAGTTGCAATATGATTACATTATTTAATTTACTTCAACATGACCTCTTTAAATAACATAAAACGAAATTTCTACTTTTACCGGAGCTTTTTTTGCTAGAAATTTCACTACCCAATGATGTTCTACATAGAGTACTTACATATTTCAAATATCTTTCCAAATATTAAGTTTTTTTCCATCATTCATCTCAGGCATCTTCAGTGAAATAGGGCTCTGACGGGACAGGACACCAACAACCCTGAAGCTTCTTTCTGTCAAAGATAGTAATTCAAAGTAGCTCTGTTTGAAGACAAATATTAAGTTTCAGTATTTAAGTATTAAGTATTAAGTATTTCTAAATATTAAGTTTATTTCCATCATTCAATCTCAGGCATCTCCAGTGAAATATTGCTCATGACGGCCAGACACCAACACCCCTGAAGCTTCTTTCGTCAAAGATACTACATTCAAAGTCGCTATGTTGAATACAAATATTAAGTTTCAGTATTAAGTTATAAGTATTAAAGATTTCTAAATAGTAAGTTTATTTCCATATTCTTCTCAGGCATCTCCAGTGAAGATGCTCATGACGGCCAGACACCCAACACCCCTGAGCTTCTTTCTGTAAAGATAGTACATTCAAAGTGGCTCGGTTTGAAGACAACACTACCATGCCGCACAAAGGTAAAGATTATCAAGATGCAAGGCAAAGAATAATGTCATAACTCGCGTAATTGCATGATAGATAAAATATCAGATACTTGTGCACGTGTTTATGCCACACATGCCGCAACAATCTCTCACTTAATGAGCACCAGAACAATAAACAAGTGGATCCTACTTACTGATTTAAATGCTGACTCATTTCTTGAGGGTGCCCTTAATTGTCAACAAATCATTTTTTTGTAATATCATAATGCTTGTCCATATAAAAACCACTGGTGTGAATAAAATAAGCCCAAATCGCAGTCCTTCATATTTAGAAAAATCACAACTTTGTTATAATTTCCGGATCCGGATTTTTTTACAGTATCCTATGGCATTGTTTATATAAACTGTGCTTCGTTGTACTACTGCATGAAAACAAAAAATCCGATTCATCTCTAATTTGGGAATTACGCAATTAATGTTACTATCTTATTTCAAAATGAACTAATTTTTATTCTACACAAAACTTATATTTTTCGAAATCTCCGAGTCTGTTTTGTGGAAACTTTTAAAAACCAATGTGATTAATGGTTACAGCAAATTACTTAACTAGCTGGGATATCTGAAAAAAACATTTAAGGTGATTTTTTTAATTGTTAGCAAATAAATACAGGAGTAGTGATGGTGTTCAGCAGTTTAAACACTAACTCCAAGACCTTAATTTATCAGTAGAAAATAGATGTACATGATTAATTTCCCTCTCTATTGCAGGCTGCAACAATATCTGAAACATTGGAGGAAAGGACCGCGGTATGTGACTTTGGGTCACTTAGGAGGAGTGACCCTTTCCCGCAACCTTGGGGGTGCACTTCCCCTTCGTTCACCGTACCCCTCCCCCCCTCCCCCATGCAGGTTTAAGGCATACCATGCTGGAACTCCTAGAGAGAAGAACCTGGTAAAGATCTTGAAATTTCATTAGAGGCTGGACGGTCACCTTACATGTATAGGGGTATAATAGGTTCACATACAGTGCGCACACATGGCTTCAAAATAACAAATATTCCTGATGAATAAGTAACAATCTTTGATTTGTTTACCCGCTCCAAAAAAATTGTATTCATGTGACATCCACACAATTAAATATTTTCAGGATAAATGGAGTATTAACTCAACTAGAATTTTTAGCACCTTTTATTTATTATCTCGGGGGGGGGGGTGGGGTGGGGGAGTTTTTTTGTTTTTGGATTAAAACATGACTTGTGTTTTAATGCCTTAGAGAAGCCTGGCACATTTGAAACCACTGCATACCTCAAGATTGTGAAAACACTGCAACCCTCAAAAATATTTTTTTACATGGTTGTATCATAGGGGGTGAAGCCATCAATGTGTGCGGTACCAACCGGGGGGGGGCAAAGAGGCATTTATACCACAGGGCTACTCATACTATGACATACACGAAATGTATGATGTCCATTCTGTAGGGTGCTGAAGCGATCTAGGGGCTCGCAAACGATTATACAAAAAGTGGTCAAATTGAAAAGTGGTCCAATGTGTTGAATGCATACCAAAATGTTCTATGATCCAAGGATTAAAAAAATGGTATAGTGTGTGCTATCTCGACTTACCTTAGGATTATAGCTGAAAACCTTATTGTAGGTCAAAAGGGTAAATTTAGCTTCTACAGGGTTAAATACTAAAAAAAACGCTACAATTTCACTTTTTTAAAATAGCAACCAGACCACCACAAACAGGCTGTCAGCCGGCCCATGGTATAGACCCGGGCTGTAAAAAAAAATCCAATTTCCCGGGACTATGATCAAATTTCCTCTCAGAGAGTAAAAATTTTCCCTCAAGATTTCAAAATTTCCCTTTAATTCTAGATTTCTTTATTTAAGGTCAAAAATTTCCCTCCAAATAGCAAATTTCCCGGGCATGACATTTCCCCCCAAATCCCCACTTTTTTCAAGATTTCCATCAATTTATATTACCAAAGCAATGCTTGAGGCAAACCTTACTTAACGCAGCATCAAGGATGCCCTGTGGCTTACTCCAAAGGTGTGGCGTTGAGTTGTGCAAGATGTGAAACAAAAACCAATTAAGGTGACATTCCCCATATCCTAACGTCCCTTACATGCATTTTTTTTTTCCACTTTTCAAAAATCACGGAGCGACCCGTTTTGTTTTTGGGGGAATTTTAAAAAAAGAAAAAACCTAAAAAATTAAAAAAAAAAAAACCCCCACCTTTTTTGCGGTGATCGTCAGGTATGTAGCTCTTTTTTTCCCAAAAGGCTGTTTTGGGATATAGGCCTAGAGCCAGTGAAATTTGTTCATTGGTAAGGCCAAACAAAAATCAAGTTTGTTCCCAGTAGTAGTCCCAAAAACCAATGTAAAATGCACTTTTTATATTATTAATTTTAAAAAACAAAATGAAAAGGGCTTCCAGAAATTGCTCAAATTGGCTAAATGGGCAAGCAAGACGTTGCCAATCATCTGCTTGTCCAATTATTAGTTTATAAAACAAAAAAATTTGCCTTTTTGGGGATCACTTGGGATATCTTATAAAAGTGAAACTAATCATCTGTTTTTGTCTTACCATGCAAATCTCCTCAGTAAATAAAAAGACAAAACAACAACAAAATACATAAAAAAAATGGCTCATTAATGCATGTGGCCTATACTGGCAACAACTTGAATCCCCCCCCCTGCTGAACGCACTATTCCTCAACCACTTGCTCCACCAACCATCACCTAACCCTTGGAGCCTGTATTCTCATTACCGGACTACAACCCCCACCCATCCACCATCAACGCATCACACACCATGTAAACTGACTTTGTCTTGTCAACCACTGATTTCATTATGCATCAGCCAGGGGGGGGCCGCAAACGCTACAAGACGAACTAATATAGGGTAAAACAACCCTAATTTTTTTTTTTGCACACTTTATTTCTTCCGGTATGTTGGTATAAATCAAGGGATAAACTAAAATATAGATGGACATTGAGGATTAGGAAGGGCTTGTGTATGGCCCAGCCAGGGAGAGAGTACAAAATTATTTACAGTACTCATTAGCTGCTGTTTTCTCAACTTATTACAACTTTAGAAAAAGAAATTTTCTTTTCCATTTGACATCTTCCCCATTTTTCAATTTCCAGAAAGTGTAGAGTAAAACTACATCCTCTGTTGACCTTATATATATGGTCAGAATGGTCAGAGTTTTAAACCCTGATCTATGTTATAAGACAAGCTAAATTGCATTTACATCATAGACATTCCCCTTCCTGTCAGGCACCAACTCACCACCAAATTCACCATTTAAATAAGGAAAACTTCCCACCTGTCAACCACTTCAATGATTCCTGCGCCTGTCAAAACCAAATTACTTACAAAAATGTTTGTCAGTACAGTAATCCCTGCAACTTTTGGTCTTTTTTTTTTTTCATTTTGGCTTTCTTCCTGCTTTCTTATATACTCGATCAATCTGATATGGACCCCGTCTCATTTTTGCGGAGGTGAAAAAATTCAATGAAGGCGCAGATTCTGTTAATCATGTTTTGTGAAGGAATGTCAAGGCCCAATACACTTTGTGCTTTTTCCATACATAATGATTTCCTCCAAAATAATCCGGTGCGGCTTGGCATTGATTCTTCATTTTCTTCCATCTCCACTGATTGAATAGGTCCCAACCCAAACTCCAGGGGTACCAACGTATCCGCGACCCCTATATAAACCTGTAACCGTGGGGGGGGGACTGATTTGAGGCCCCAAAATGGGGTCTCTCCGAACTATGTTGGTCTAAATTAAGAAAATACGCTGGCGCTCTCCCTCAATTCCCAGCTACTACTCTTTTTGAAGAGGGTTTTGAAAAAATATTTGGTATATGTGGCTTTGGACAAGGAAAAGTAGGGTCTCTGGAAAGGTCCTAAAAGGGGGTCCTGGAACTTACAAAGAGCCTGAAATGAGGGACTTATAAGTGGAACATAACCATACTTCCTCCCAAGTAAACCCCCCCCCAACCTGTACATTTATTGTTTTGCTGTCATCAACCCACATTTTGAAAAGCTTTAATTTTTAGTACCACATTTTTTTACCATTACCATTTCTCAATTCACCACACAAGCACAAACCCCCACATGCAAACGGCAACACCCACACACACCAATGTAACACAACACAATAGTTTATAAATAATGAATGTGGCATTCAAGGAAAAACAGAATAATTTTTTTAGTTGTCCATACAAAAGACTTTCTATTTAGAGGTAACATACTCCATGTTTGACAAATCATGTTCTTGCACTACCACCTATACCTAGTGTAAACTTACGGCAATTGTCTATATGAAAGAACTGCAGAGTGTCAGGGTCAATCTACTAAGCCCAAACATAAACATCCAGTCCTACACATAATCACATGTGGTGTATATCAATTAAACTTGACAGTTACTGACCTTGATTTCCAAAAATGGTTCCCTGTTCTTGGTAGAGACCTTACTACATCATGCAAGAGTCGCCAGACAACTACAGTGAACCACGAGTATTGACTATGATTTGAGTCTAACAAGAAATGGTTGACAATGTACACGTGTCCACTTTCTGTTCGTTTCTTCTTGATAGTATGCCTTTTTCTTCCTGCGTGTTAATGTATTCCAAGGGGGGTGATTGTTTTGGGCCCTATAGACCTTTTGCTCACTCATCCATATCCGTGTTTTTGTTTTCAATCATACTGTGGAGTAAATGGGAACTAAGTTTGATGAACCTATTGCTCTATCACCCAGCACTCTCTATGACGTATCCTTCGTAAGCCAAAATACACCAGTGCATTACATACAGATTTCAAACATTCACTTATTTGCTTTAAAAGGCAGAAATCCTACTGCACGCTAGGATAACATGATTTTAATGTACACCTTAAACTGGACCCCGGGCCCGCCGCATCCTCCCAACTTGCTATGACTCTGTCATCAAGTCATGTGACCGTACAGGCCACCTCGGTCCATACCACGTAAGAAACAGCATCGGCGCTGAAGACTGGGTGGCTGCCAGTCTCAGGCTACCACCTACTGCAAAACAAAGTCGTTAACTAAGTTTAAAATATTACTCTCTATATTGATTTTATTAATTTTGATTTAACTTTTCAGTTAACGAGAGCTACAAGAATGCTAATCCCACTGCCCCAGGAAAATTCAATTCCTCACTCAATCAGCATGCATTCCCTTATTTTATAATACTCTTCAAGTTTGAGAGACACTATGAATGGGAATTCAACTGCCCAGGATAATGTCAATCCTCAGTCCAGCCCATGCATTCCGCTCTGGGTATCACAGGCTGTTGACCTCCATGTATTGTCTCTCTCTTATTTTTCGAGCAATTTAAGGCAATGGCGAACCAAATTTGACAACTGATTACAGTAGGGACATGCAATGAGCTTTTCCCTACCCCATCCGCAAAATCAGAAAAATCTCATTTGCGGAATCTTGCCATACAGGCATACAAAGGTCCCATTTGGTAGTTATAAGCGCCCTCTCATATCCTATTCTATTTTCCCCCCCTAGAAAGTGTTAAAACGAGATTTTTAACGAAAAAACTTATCACAATTGCCCGCAATAAATATTTTCATCATTTACACAATGTATTATGCCATAACTATTAAACAAATTAGTGTCAAAGTGTGTCTCCATTGATATTTTTTTGTTTTATTCTCGTGTTGTCCTAATAACTTAGAACATTCAAAAAGCTGTGGTATGTCTCCAATCATAACCATTTCATTTATAGGCAAAACAAAGTTTTATTCAAGTTTGCAGGCATTATTCCTGCAAGAAAATTGTAACTGCCAACATTCTTTGTGTTTTTAGTTTTAATCGCAAAAATTTCAGTTTTTATTGATTTTTCAAAAAAATCTCCAGAACATATTTTAACAACCCCAGAGGGAAGTGTCAAATTAATTATGGACACAAAGAATCCGTGCCATTTGCTGATTTCGGGTACATCAATCATGCGAAGGGTGGATACTCAACACTGAATACACAAGTGGGGAATAAGCTATGGCTTTATTGTGGCAGCAAACGTAAAGGTAACACTTCAGAGGTCCCTTGGGTGCCAATTGTTTGCCATTATTTGGAATTCAAACCTTCTCTCACACAAGTTCCCGAATATTTTTGTTTAAAATTAAATTAATTGTTAATTTTTCTTTTTTTATAATATTTTTGATATTTCCCCCTCCCCCAAATCCGATCTACTCGGGCATACGGTTTTGGGATCATTTTCTTTCTTTTTCTTTAGAAAATTTAAAAACTGCAAATTTTTTGTTTTTTAAATATTGCAAATAGCAATTCTTTGTTAGTAGCCACTTTGGGATTGCCAAATCGGTATTTAAGCATACCAAAATAACGACTGGATATGAAGATAGGTAGCCTTGTCAAACAAAAATGAAGGGTGGATGGGAGCTAGTACATCATGTCACAACCGCCAGCGATCTTAACCAAGTTAACTAGAAACATAGTATGATATGGGATGGACCAAGATACGATAATCAGTCAGCTTCCCACATGCATTGCTTCCAATGGCCTTTTTGTACAGGTATTAAATCATTAGAGTAACATACCTTACTGATCACAAATTTAGATTTTTAAAGATGTGTTTCTCTCCGCGATCTAGCGATTCACATGAGACCTCCCACAAAAATCTCCATTGGAGCAATGCTTGTGTAAGCTACTGATTCTTCTCTTGGTGGACCATGTTAAGGCAGCATCATGCCCCAAAACTTTGAGATCTCTGATAGTAAGAACTACAACAGGTGTGACTTATTATTCCCTTGGCAGGAGCTAGAAGATGGATTTGTTGAACAAGCCGCAAAATTGTGGATGTACAACTAGGATTGTCGTTGGGTGCCGACTAACGAAGGCATCTCATTGAGAGTAGGGAAAGGAAGATTCACAGACATTATCAATGAAAAGACCACAACTGTCAATGAAAAAATGTGAATTTGCCTGGTGCTTCTGCATACCACCACACAAAACCAGCTTCATCATGCCACATCCACATAGGCTGAACCAACAAAAGCTGAGCTAGATGGCACAGTTTAAAGGTGGCTATTCGATCTCTTCTCCCCCCCACCCCCCCCCGTTACACGAAGTAGTATCGATTTGATATCAAGATATTTTTCACTTGTCATCTGAATTTTTGAGCTCTCCAATCCATTTTAATTCCAAGGATAACACATACTCACGGTCGGGGCCCTCAAGTGTAATCATCTGCCGTCGCGTTTGTGAATGGGGCCAAAGGTGCCATCAGGTCACCAAGGTCACATAGGTCCCCCCACCGCTGCCCCCCCTTTCCAACCAAGTTACATCACCGTAGCCCTTACAGAACTCAAACTGCATGCATTTAGTAAGGTACATTTTGACCAACACAACATAACATACGACAGAGTAATCCCTGTGCCCCTTCTGCAATCCTTGCAGATGACACAAAAACGACCAATTAATGGTTAACCATCAATATTACTCACAGATTGAAATAGGGCTTTGCAAGGTGCAGTATTGCTTCTTTGCTTCTTCTAACCAGCAAAACTCAAGTTTTGCATTCCTACGGTACTTGATGGGGGTATGTGCACGTGCCAGGATCTCTATCGAGTAGAAAACACAATAGGCATAAATCGGAATCACCACCTAATCGAATTCCAATGCAACCTGTGCGAAAATTCTAACAGTGGTGAGGACCGACCTTACTGGATTTGTTCACTTGTGAATTGATACGTGCATTTACGATGGCAATATCGTCTCATTACATTACAAATCTTCCTCTTAAACATTTTGTTCATACATCTTATAAATATCCTGATAGTTTGGATCAATATTGACTTCAAAATCCTCCAGTAGCAGTGAATTAACCACCACCCGCTGTAAAAAAAAAAAAACAAAATTGTCCTTTTCCAATGTGGACATTTAGATTTTAAATATTCATATTATCCTTTGGGCAAGTCGGTGTGTAACCATTCATATGCGTAAGAGTGCCTCCTACCGTTAAGTCATTAAAAGACTAGCAACTCAGGTTATGCTTATGCATGATTTAGGCCGTTTAAAAGCGTCTCGTGCTATTAGGTTTGCATGTCCTAACCCCCGCCCCCAATTCAGGGCGAATTGGGGGGCCGCTCTTAAAAGCGTGCTGTTATTTTTGCTTTGTGTCTTTCAAGTTTTAAACAACGCTTAAATGAATCCTAATAATGTTTTCAAGAAATGGATAATCGGTGGTGCAACATGTGGGAAGGTGATTGCTTTAATGTGGTGGCCCACCGCAGCCTACAACATTCCGCTGACTATTGTTATGAGTGTCATTGTTCAAATAAGAGTCCCTTCAACTGACTTTAGTAGCGTCTGTGAAATTTGATATGCCGGTTTAATTATAAGGTTTTTAAAAATAAACAAACCAAAATTGTGACCGGTTATAGTTTTTCTTTTGAACGGTTTTTTCGTGTGTTATAAACTTAACCATTTAGACAAAATAATTTCTACACGGTCATCTATTTTTCTTGGGAGATGTCGAAGTAAATGGCCGTGTTTTGAAAAGGCAGCAGTGCTTGACCTATGTTGGTGTAATATCCATGCACTCGAGCTTGGCTGGCTGCTGTAGTGTGCTGTGGGCCTTTGTGCTAACAAAAGATCTGCCATCCTGGCAAGGAGTATCTGGTGGTGCAACATGTTGGATAGTGATGCCGTATTGGTGCTGTGGCTTTGTGCTGAAAATCTGACAGCTGGGCAAGGAGTATAGGTATGCAACATTTGGATAGTTATTGCTGTATGTGGTGGCTGTGGCCTTTTTTGCTGAAAAGATCAGACAGCTGGCAAGAGTAAGTTGCAATTGCATAGATTTTTTAAATGGAGTGGCTGTCTTGTCGGCCCGACAGTCGGCTGAATAAGATACTTGCCCACGGTAGAATACTATCCCCGGCCCCGACTGCCGTTGACATAAAAACAAATACTATTGAACCACAACCCTTTGCGACCTTTTGTGGTGCAACAACTCGAATCTGATCACAAAGGGGGAAATTACGGCATCCCGCTGACTAATCCCGGGGACGTACTGGCTCGAAGAACCGCTGTTGTTTTTGACTTCCCTCCAAAATGGCTGTCAGCGACAGTGGCCCTCGTCCTCAGAGCTCCTCAGGCGGCGATTTTCATACAAGTCAGAGCTTTCATTCGGGAAAGTGGTTTCCTGAGAAGGGTGTCTAACCCCCGGTCCCTGTCGGCCGTTTCTATTGGAATATAGGTAATCTGGACCTCACGTGGTAATTACGCGTTCCCCTTTGTGATCTTACAAGGCTACTGGTTTTTCCATATCAACAGTAGGGGCGGCGTTGCGCGGTCTCTATACCACATCTCAACTGAGGCCTATCCATTTTAACAGGCCCAGATCCTCCCCTTTTCAACTCGCATGTCTTTTAATAAGATACAGGGATGTGCTGATCTATACCGAACCGCTTTTTCTCAAAATTCCTAAACACGATCCCCTTTTTTTGCAAAAATATCCCCAATTTCCCGAAGTTTAAATTAAAATATGCCACTAGTTCGAGAAACAATACCTAAAGGAAGTACCTTACTCCACTCCCCTTAAAAAGACCCATTCCTATGGTTCCGATGCCTCCCAGCACACCTCTCCTCCCCTTCCCGTCAGATCAAATCTGAGTACCCCCCTCCTGGGTCCAAAGCCGCCTTTTGAAATCCCGTGCGCATTTTTGATTTGTGTCCTGCAGCGGCTAAGAAACTACACAAGCCTACTAACTTGTGCCCTGCCGCTACTCGATTTATTTGTTATCGCGGTATTCTCTGTAGGTACTGGCTGGTTGTTTATTTTTCACATGTCTTACTACTCTGTCCCGTATTGGTCCAAATTCAAAAAGCAGGGCAATTTTCACGGGTGGCTTTCAACCACTTTCCTCCATTTTTTAGTCGGTTGAATAAAATGCAACAAAAAACCTATCTACTGACAGTCGGTAAAATGCGAAATGGTTATCGAGACCGACTTCCGGTTTTTTAGTGTATGCGCCCTGACCACTATCCGACCCGCAGTCGGGCCGATAGCCCTTTTTGCCATTTTGAGCCGCCTGTCGGGTCAATAGCTTTTGCCTTTTAATCCACTGAATACGCAAAACCAATAGGCCAATACTAAAGTGTTTTACATTCGGAAATGCTCATTATCATATACTGCCCAAAACAGTGATTAGAAATTACACACTTTTCCTAACAAAACTATTTTGCACCACGTTTCTAAAGATTTGCAATTCTCTTGTTTTAATAATCCTAAACACCTTAGTCTAAACATTTTAAAATCTAAACATTTTTTAGGGATTTTTGACATTAGGTGGTATTACATTTGATGTCCGTATTTAAGAATTAACCTGTCAATCTCTAAACATTAATTGCACCATGTTTCTACACTGTTTTTTGTATTACCTACATCTATAATTGTTATAAAAACTTTGTAGTCTGATGTGTTAGGCTTCTGCAAATCTTAGTACTAGAGTTCTCTTTTAATAAATGATTAAACACGTCACACGATCAACAAGGAGAATTCAGGTGGTTGCAATAAAACCTTGAACTTAAACACTTTTTTGTGACCAGTCAGTAAAGGTTTCAGGAACTCGAGTGGCAACTGTCAAATGCCCTTACATTACCAGGCTAACCACCTCTCTACGACTTGTCCAATGCCATGAAGAACTTTAATATTTCTACTTGCAAAACACCCAGTTGTTTATCGTGTGATTTTATCGAGTCTTCACCTCATTAGATAACCAACTCCTACATGCACATTTTTGTGAAAGGAAACTATCAACAACATTCTAACTGGTAAAGTGGAAGAATTGAAGTTATGGCAGAAGAGATCAGGTACTCTGTGCAACAAGGCAGTTATCTTGCAGCCTGTATGCCTTCTAATGGCTGCTCCTTTAAGGAGAATCTTGTGTGGAAACATACATGGATTCTAACAGAAATTATAACCCTTGCAGTAAAAAAAATCACCTTATTATATTTTTCCCATTTTTTCCTCCTAACTATCCAGTTTTTCTTTGCGTACTGCCACCCTCCTGTCAAGCACCGACTCCCTAACCTCCATAACTTTGCATCTTCAAATCATATACTGTGACAAAACAAAATTCTGCCATGAAAAAAATCTGAATGCACCCTAGTAGGTTTTTGTTAAACCTGCATAATTCCACGGTGTTCAATAAGTGTAAAAGGTTTAACTTGTTTTTCCCATCCGTAACAACTGCATGCATATGTAAAGCAAATGGGCCTGACTCCTGCCAGTGCCCTGAACACTGTAACCAAATTGATTGTGCAGTGATTACCTGTTGTAAAACATAAATTTTACTTACTGTATCAATCAAGTGCAGACCTAATACACAATTCCAAAAATTTAGTACCACTACTCTTTACCACAAATATTCTTTTTCACAATTCTTTAAAAGGATCAAAACCTCATTGAGTTTGGTAAATTTCATAGGAAAGCATCATTATCTTCTTGATCACAAAGCCGTCATGTAATTCACATTAAAGACTGAACCTAATTTTCATACTTTCTTTAAATTCTTATCATTCAGCAGTAATAGCACATGTTTTCGCCAGACTTGACAAAACCCACCCTGACAAGATTGGCAAACTTCAGCAGTTTTGCCCAGCAGGGAATTACTGCTGTCATCAGACCAAACAACATCAGCAAGATGTGGTACACTGATGGTAGGTAGGAGTACCATTATTTAAATCCTCATCAATAAGGCCTGTGACCCATATTTTTATTCATGAACTACCATAGCTTTTTCAAAGGATCCATTTAAAGAAACATCAGAACATGATTGTATGTTTGGTGGAACAAAACAGTTATGGATCATTTTAACCTTTCAGGACTCACTGGATTGTTATGAGGTCTTTCAGATGGCACTATGCATAAATGTCATGCCGGTTTATATTGACATTTCACGTGCCAACCTAAGAGTTTGTTTAATCAAACATTAGAAAACTTTTGCAATGTTTACAGCTTGGAGAAAGTTAGCAATAGAGGTGAGCACACCCATGCCTGCCTATCCTCACTGGGGTATGAATGAACATCATTTAGGTTTATCTCACAATGAATCAATTTCTATGTAGTTTTTGGTTATACACGAAATGGGTTTTGGGAAGGATGTTCAGTCCATTCTGGTGGTGGGTCCACCTTTAGATTTACTACATACAAATATTTCCATGGTACTTTCAGCATTTTAGTAGCTTTTTCATAATGGGCAATGGGCGTTTCTGAGAGGGAAGCATCACTAGGATGCAATACAGTATTTACAGATTAGTTACATTCATCATTTTGGTCCACGTCACAAAACATTTATAGAACAAGATTGTCCAATTTAGTAAAATTCATCTTTCAGCCTAAGTCACAAAACATGGACGATTGTCACCCAAGAAACGCCTATCATATAGTATTGCTTGGCCTAATCAACACTGATGTGTTGGCCAAATCAAAATATAGCTACTATCAAATTCTGCAACTTAAACACTTACTACATAACAGTTTTTACCGTAAAACTTGAATTCCAAGGTCATTTGCAATGTTTAAATGGGAATAAGATTCCAATCCACAAATAGAAGCAACTACGATTACATTAAACCCGTCTTCTTAAATCTCCCACAGTTTGCATTTGCAAAATATTTCGGATTAATACTTGTTACCTAGTGGCTGTATAATAATTGGCGATTTCACCCCCTGGAGTCCTACGCATTTCTTACAGACTTGATCATGATGGTTGGTTACTCATTTGATCATTTGGGTTACCAATTACAGCCGCCTTTTTCTAAATATTTTCACGCCACTCTTTCTGAGGGATAGCCGATCTTCTAAACAAATGTACATGATTGTTCAATAATGTATCCACATTCTTTTTTAAACCATCGGCGGCCCGGTATTTCTCAGGGGGTTGAACCAAAAAAAAAATTCAACAGCAGGTCAAATATAGTTGTCATCATCCAGCATATGAAGAAAACGTCCACAGACATTTGATGACATTTCACAAAAGACAAAAAAATATAATAAACCTTGTTGAAAGGTACAGAACAAAGAGCCTTTTAAAAGTAACCACCCCCACCAGGATTTCACATTTTTCAATCAACTCTGCCTTAGAAGCCATACAACATTCTACTTAACCGTGTACATGTTTGAAATACCTACCTGGCAACATCTTCCACAAGTGTCTGTAATTCTTCTGAGTCAACTCCTGCATTTTCTGGCTGTAAATTAGGCCTATTAAAGCAACGTTCCCTGCCACTTCTATCAAATTATGCCCTCAGGGTTTTTTTTCACGTTGGAGTTTTTGGGCATGATTTTCTTCTCAAAACCTCCCTCAAAGTGTGTTAGTTTGTCCATGATCTTATTGTACTTGAAAGCATGTCCTTTGTCATAAAATAAGAGGATCCCAACTCAGGCCATCCCTGTGGGTGTGGGGGTGAGACCACCCCTATTTATTTAAGAGGCTTTTCTTGGCATAATTTCCCTTTTCCTCAACAAATGTGACTTGTCCGGTCAATCGATAACAATGTAAAAGATATTTCGGTGGAACAATTTAATGTTTTTTTGAGCCGTTATAAAAATCTTTGGGAAATTTATTGGCCACAAACCCCTGATCCCAACTTAAATTAGCCATGGCTGACATTTACAAAACATATGTCATCAAAAGATCGGTTTTAATTAACATGTCTCTTGTGTGAAGTAAAAATCAGACATGTATTCTGTGGTCATATTTTTTTTTTAAATCACAGCATGTGCTTTAAGTATAATAGGCCATCAGGAATTACTTTTTCAACCATTTCAATCAAAAACAAACACAAGTTTGGTTTTATATATTCACCATAAGCTTCATCTGATAGACATCTTGCAAAGATTTATTTAAATTTGTATTGGAACTTATCTGAGAGCTCTTCTCTGCCTATCATCACAAAGTATCACTACAGACCCAAATGGTGAAGAAAATTGATCATCATTGTGGAAATGAAAGCCTAACGGGAGCTTTATTTGCTGTGGTCCTACCACAATTCTCATGTAATGAAAGGTGGTCATAAGTGGGCAAATAGCTCCTTGTGATTGATCTTGTGCTGCCATGTATTAGACAGGGGTTCTCAATAGCGTCTTTCTGCGGGCCAAATCCTGCCCACCAACTGTGATTTTGTTCCTTTACTTTCTCTAAAATAGAAAGGAAACATTACAGGGGGCTTTAAATGTTCACCTTCCTCTGGGCCTTCAGCTAATATAATTGAGACCCCTGTATTAGGATAACTCAATTTTTTTTTTTTTTTTTTTTTTTTTTTTTTAAGAGCCACTGACCAAGACTTGTCATGGGATTGGTCTGCAATTTGGCACTATTGGCACTAAGAGTTTTCTTCCATTTACACAACAATTAATCACATGATTACGAAGGCGGCCTGATGATTGGTCCCAATGAACTTACTGATTTTTTTAGCCATCACAACATGTAAAGATACACTGGGCTGAAGCGCATTTCAACTGTTATTGAAATGAATATAATTATCATATTATTAGCAACAATCAATGATGGTACGAAAAAGGCAGGTAGTACTGGGGGGAAAATTATTAAAAAACATACAAACTTCCCACATGAATATCACAGAAACTTTATGGTGAATTGAAACTTTCTCTGTGATACATGAAACACCTTCAGGCTCTTGACATACAGGGTGTTGCAAAAATACTTTACCATTTTTTTCATACTTTATTAAATGGTTAAAATTTTTTGGGGTAGGATACCCTGACCTAATGGTAAACAGGATTGTCCACAGATTATACATATATTTAAATTCCAAAATTTAACCATCACAGATTTTTTTTCATGGAATAAAACAGGATGAAAGTGATATGCTTCCAATCAAAAATCACATGTGTCTGTGACATCCCTGCAATAAACCATTCAAAATATTGCCAGGAGTACATTGTAGTTTAGCAAGAAGTAATGTATTATAGGTTACACGAAACGTACCAAGTCCTTTAGGGTATGTAGTTATTAACCATGACCTAATTTCAGCCAAATTCCACAAGGCTTTGATGATATTACAGAGTTCTTGCATTCAACCAATGTTTCATTCAGGGATGATTTTAGTATATCTCAGTTATTTTTTAACACATTTTCACTGCGATTAAACTAGGATTCCAAAAGGGTAAGGGTGTAAGCACATTAGCATTCCCGTTTCTAGAATTTATCTATAAATTTTTTTTTGTTAAAAACTTGTTCTACTTCTGATCCAATTCACTTCCTTGTGACGTTTTGTGAAAAAGAAATTAGAAATTAGATCTACGATGCTGAGTGAAATCTATCAATACGATCTATAATTTGATTCAATTGACCACGTCTAAAGATGCTTGCTTGAGAGCAAGTATTTGTATCAGCTAACATTGGTCAATCCCAACAAGTTTACAATTTCTAAATTTAGAGATTTCTGATTTCAAGCTTCATGTTATTGCAGTGATTTCCTTGGTAATCAACTCAAACTGAGCACCTAGCCAACATTTCATTGGTTCAGGGGATAGCCTTTAATCTATTTTGCCATTTGAGATTACTTTTATCTTACAGTTAATACAGGGTGTCTCAGAAAGAATTACACCCTAACTATAGGCGGACCATAACTTCAAAAGTAAGTATCACATTTTTGAGAAATTTAAAACGAATCTTTAAACCCACGAATACTTTTTAACATTTTAATGTATTACATCACCGATTAGGTTCAGTAGTTTTGAAGAAATAATCGATTATGTAACACATGTCAATGGACATCTCCTTCCAAGTTTGCTCACAATAATTTGCAGAAAGATTGATGTAACCACCGCTGATACTAGTGTTATATGTTCAAGCTTGTTTCTTTTCATTCCCAGAACTGCCCTGGTTTAATATTGGTGGAGTTTAAAGGCCATTTGTTTGGTTTTAGATATTAGTAAAAAACAATTACCGTGACAATTATATAAAAATACAAGAAGAAAAAACAAAACTGGTTAAATAAACAAGAATGATCATCTTATTAGAAAACAACACGATAAATTAAAATGGTCGAAAAATGTGAATGAAATGATGTAGTTGAACGTAGGGGTGGCACTGCATAGAATGAACTGAGAAGTTTGATCAATACTTTAACAGGTGATAAACTGAACAAAAAAGGATTTTCACCAATAGTCAAATGAGACATCTTATTCCAATAAGATGGTGGATTAACATTTTAATAATTAAAGTTTTTTATTTTTTTCAGTTTGTAAATTCAAACTTCCCGCGTTTGTCGCCCATACAAAGGGCATTGTGGTTTTCAGATATGCCGAAAACTGGTCATAAAACATACTCTGATCAAGAAATCCTCCTTGCAAGAAGACAATTTAACCAATGTTAAGAAAGTACCATGAAACTGTTTGCAAGTCCAAAATTTGAACAAGAGGTACGCTGTGGAAGGCGGAGAAAGGTAGAACCGTCCAAACTTTATAGAACATTGCAGCCATCAGACGGAGTATTCGTCTAAATCCAAGACAAAGTTGCAGAGTAACAATGTGCCACACATCCACAGATCAAGCTTTGACAGGATTACCCATTAGACCTGGAATTATGATTATTTCACCTGTGTTCTTCGAATCACTTTCTGACAACTTGGAAGTGTCCATGACAAGTGTTACATAAGCGCTTTTTTCTTCAAAACTACTGAACCGAATTGAGTGCTGTTTACATTAAAAAATGAAAACTAGTTGTGTTTAGATTCTTTTTAATTTATCCAAAGGGGATACTCACTTTGAAGTTATGGTCATCAATAGTTAGGGTTGTAATTCTTTCTGAGACACCTGTAGTGAATGCAAGATTTAAAAGTGCTCTCAAAACTGATGACTCTTACAAATGTGAACATAGAATTCCTGCATTCTGACAATTAACCCGAGCCTTTGGAAATCAATATAAATTCTTAACATACATGGTACAAATTGGAAGAATACTGCAGTGAGACAGTCGATTTATGCAGATTTTACGATAATCTGTAAATAATTACAAGACTGCATATCTTTAGCGGTTAGTAGGGCAAACAGTAAAGTTGCAAATCATCCAATCATCTCATGGAAAAAAATACGCTACAAACAATTTATTCACGGCACTTATTTATGAGAAATTAGCAAATCATATTTTTGCAGCAAGTGTTAATTTCAATACTAGGAATCAAACCTGCTTGTTAGACTATAGTAATTCATCTTATTGGCGGCAATTTAATTTAGCGATTAGGAGGTCTTAGCGAAATTAGCGAAATTAAATTCCTAGCGAAATTTACTTGTTTTACAGTAGGTGGTAGCATTTGATGCATATATTGAAAAACCAGCCTCATGTTCACAACGAGATGGAATTAGGCAAGGTCATTGTTCATGAGAGTAATGTCTTCCCCTTTGCTACCATACCCCCCCCCCAATCAACATGTTGGGTCGACACAAGAACTTGGATCAACAGTGCGACAGGGGATTCAATTCTTTCCCTAGAATCAACAAAGGTGTCCAACCTTTTTCCCCATAAAACAGGATTATAAATTGCACGAAGCCTGAGAGTTGCTGACCTTGCTCCTGGCATTGAGGTCAGATCTTAAACTGCCAAACTATTACTTGTTAAAGAATAGGTTAAAGTTAACTACTGACACATGGTGAAAGTTAATGTCATGATTGTGATAAATCACTGTTCCCCTGAACCTATTAGGTGCTTTAGAGCTTAAACTATCCAACAGCACAGGTAAAGGCTGATCACAATAGACATGGGCAGGGCCTTTTACAACTTCTTGCCAATACTTTCCTACTATTCATGAGTGGTACCAGAATATACTAAACCTGCACGACCACGTGTAAAGCCAGTAGCTATCACTGTCCGCCAAACTCGAGTTATAGCTCTCGCAATTTCCCGTTCATATGGAAAAAAAACAAAACAATTGGACTGTTCAACTGCAACAATCCTATTGACAAGCCTGTACCTGCGGTGTTCAAGAGGTGGTGGTAATAGACCATAGTTGTAGGTAAACCATAGCATATGGCCACGGCTATGTTAACAGTTAAAGGAATGATTAAAAGCAATCCCACATTGCATTTCAACTGTACCTTGTTCCATGCTATACATATACCTCATACTTCGCAACATGTTTTAATGCCAACAACATCAAGTCGATATGCCATGGATGAATGAGCTGTGTGACACCACAATGTCTTCACACAGATTCACTTCTAAATCACACTGCCTTGGTTAGATTGATCTAATCATCCTTTCAATAAGCAACACACTATAAGGGGAACTTCATCTTGGTGATGAAAACGCCAAGAAAAAATAGCTGCCAAGTGATCCCGATTTCCAGTATTTAGTATGAACACAATTCCTGGCAAACCTGCAAATACTAAGAGTATTGTCATTCTTTTGTACATTAACTTTTGAAATACGATTTTGTATGGAAAATACAGATTTTGTCTTGAAAATACTGAAACATGTCATAGAAAGTTGCAACTATACTTTCATATTTCATATCACCAGGGCTTGGATTAAGGCTTTTGTTGTGTTTTCCTCAGAATGGTTCCCAGCATTTTCTTATCCTATACCCTTCATTGCTTGGTTAAGACCCTATTTATTTAATCCAGCCTGTTATCCACCTACCTGCCTCTTGCATTCACTTGGAGGTAACATTAAATGCCTTAAGAATCCGTGTTGATCGAAACGAAGTGGGCTTTTTTTCGTGATGAGAAGTTTGCAGTGTTCTGTATCGCATGTGTCCAGCAGTATCCTTGTTTTTTATCCTCGCTATTTATTTGTGTTTAAAAAAGAGCGTCTCCATAGTATATTTTTTTTTCCGTCAAATTACCAATCATCCATCTTCATTTAAATCATGCCTCCATCCACGCTACAGATGTGTTTTTGAGTCTTTCCCGAGTTCATGTTTATAATGTCAATAATATTCCGTGTTGAATCCCGTATTTGCAATAATGTGATGAGAATATTTAAGTATCTCATGTGTCCACAGGCGCTAACCAACCTTTGCTTTCCGAGGGGGTGGCAAGACTCAAGAATTTTCCTTCCCCATTTTTTTTCCGGCTCGCGCTTCGCTCAGCCCGGTAAACACCCATATTTTTTTCCCCTTCCTCCCCCTTCTTCCGTACACCCCATTTTTTAGCTTCTCCCTCCCCATTTTACTTGTCCCGGGGGGGGGGGCATGTCTGCCCTGCCCCCCGCTGGTTCGCCACTGTGTGTAACTCAAATATATCCTTGTCTTGTCCACGCAATTTAATTGGCATTAGTAGAAGTCTCTCCTTAATGGTTTCTTTTTCGGTCAAGCTCCCTCCCCAATCCTCCAACTTCTTTAATCCTGCTTGCGTCCACACTATTGGTGCTTGTTTAAACAAGTCCTCTCAGTCATGTTTGTAATGTTGTGTTAGATTCAGTGCTGATCCAATAGACGTGGCCTTGAAGTGTCCACTATTACATGTGTCCATCCATATCATTGTCTTCTCCACACTCTTTCTATTAAAAGAAGTATCTCTTCTAGTGTTTGTCTTAAAAGTGACAGTTTTGCAATGTTCGAGTTTTATACAAAGTATATTTTGGTCATATCCTACCCCATCTTCATGAAAATTGTGGTCCCATCCACACAATTAAGTTTCATTTGCCAGGTGAATAAAAGTTAACATCTCTCTAATTCTATCATGCTTGCAATGTTCTGAAAGTTATCCAGCTTTTTTCCCAATTCCTTTCACATACATCAATCCTGCAATCCTGGTCCCAGTCACCTGTTTGAATTTTAAAAACCGGTATTATAAAAACTAGTGCATTTAATCTAAATTTCTGGAATAAATGATCAGACTTTATTGTGAACTGTCTCTCATTCTCTTCACACATTGAACATCTGTTACATTTTTTGGACTTTTACTCTTTCAAGAGCCATCAAAATACATTAACGTCCTCTGACCACCAGTGTCCCGTCGGCCGTCGCAGTTATGAATGTTAGGCCTGATATGACCTTGCATATTGATAGCGACAACCTTTGACCTCAATATAACAATGAGAATGTTGTGTAATAATCCGAAACCATCTTGGTTACAATTGAACTTCACCAAAACAACTTTTCAACTGAGGTCAATTTTAAACATTTCAGACAATCTTAGATCTTAACCTCACAGGACCTTTGAACTTGAGTGACCTTTAGTGACCTTTTTAGTGACCTTTGACCTTTAAAACTTGACCTTTGACCTTGATACTGACCTTGACCTTGATACGTGACCTTTGACTTGATACGTGACCTTTGCCTCAAAATGAGGGATAACACGTTCCCTATGACCAATTTTGGTTTAAATCTCATAATATGTTGAGATTACGTAATGTTACCCCTTTTCACATCAACAACATACACCAACAGACACAAACAGTTATCCCCTATGTGTCTTCCTGCCTTAAGGCAGGGACACGAAAATGAGGAGAACCTACCCTAATCTCCTCATTGATCGGTAGAGATATGTGATCTCAAGCAGAATGTTAGCTTTAAGGTCCGAGATTTTCCATTGAGAGAAAATGCCATTTGTAATCTCACGCTACAGGAAAGCTCGGACTTACATTTACCGGTGGGAAACCTGCAACCTGTAAATAACATGAGAAACTGTAAATCCAGCCCCTCTGCAATTCTGGTTTTTTTTATGTGTATCAGTTTCTATATTACCGCTAAAGAAGCTCTTAAAAATTGAAAGAAATTGGAGATCTGGTTTGAAAATCAAGCTTGCTATCAATATTCGCCATAAAATCTGTAAGAATATTGAAAAAAAAGTGGCATTGATACTTTATTTTGATCTAACATACCAATATTAACCGTATTCTTACAGGGAACACCTGACAGGGTCCACAGTGCATGCTAGTTTTCAAGGTCCAGTAGCTCAAAAAAAGTGGGGATACCACCTTAATCTCATGACTGATCGGGTAAGAGATATAATCTTCAAGCAGAATGTTAGCTTTAAGGTCTTAGATGTTCCATTGAGGAGAAAATGCTGTTTTCATCTCGTCCATTTTCTACAGGGGGGCAGGACATGCCAACCTAACAGCAACAGCGAATTCAAAATGGCATTAAAGACACTATCAGTGATTTATCCGACAGAGTGAAAATATTTGATATTTGCAGGAATAGTTTGAAAGTGAAGGATAAGTCTGTATAATTCTCATAAGTTAATTTTTCCAACTGAAGAATTAACAGAAAAGGAAGAAAACAGCAGTGTTCAAAGATACGAATCTCCATTCAATTACGTGTTGTAGAAAGTGTCCGTTCGGACAATTATAACTAAAATAACCAAATTTGTATTTATTAGGCTGCGTTTGGTCGTATCACATGCAGGGTATGTTAGAATACCAATATTAGATCCAGACATGCAAAAATCTGATTTTCGATGATTTTTTTGTTTATCTGATTTATCAAATCACTGATAGTGTCTTTAACTTCGGGTGCTAGTCTTTGTCAAAGACTTAACGGTAGGAGGGCGCTCTTACGCACATCAAACGGTTACACACAGACTTTTAGTAATGACTAGGCCTGGCCACGAATATTTAAATCTAAATGACCGTTATTTGAAATTACACTATTTTGCAGAGGGGTTAATCCACTAACCCCGACGGATTTTGAAGTCAATAATTTATTCCAAAATGATCATGATATTACTAAGATGTATCGGACTAAGGTTTAAGAGGAGATTTTGTAATATAACTGAGGCAGAGACTGCCATAGTAAGTGCACTTAAAAGTTCCCCAAATTACCGTTTGGAAATCCCCAATGCCCAAATTGAGCAAGTCATGTCCTACCCCCCTGATTTTCTACAGGAAAGAATAGGACTTGCATTTATCAATGTGAAACCATCTAAGGCACTAGCTGTACACAATACATGCAAAAGTCTTGTGATCAGCGCAACTTACTTGAAGGTGGCTTTCTTACATTAGGGATGTAAGTGGCCTGTCAAAAAAATTGAGCTAGTGCAGCAAGTTTGGCAGAGGCTTTTGACGGGAGTCAAGGGGAGCTCCAAAAGCAATTACAGATTCAAAGCAAAAATTCTTGTTTTTCTTTCACTCATGAATAAGCGATAAATCTGCCTAACTCGCATTTGGTTCAGTGGCGTAGCCAGGATTTTGTTGACGAGGGGGCACAGATTTGTGAATGTACCGACATGTGTATTGTACCGACAAAAAAATGTTAATAGTATTTACCAATTAAGCATTTATTAATAACCAATTTTCATGAAGCTCTGTCAGGCACCACGCGCTAAAAAAAACAGCTTACAGCTTTTTAGACAAATGTACCGACGGACCGTTATGTACCGACAAAACATCTCAGGCGGGGGCACATGGCCCCCCCCCCCCCCCCCCCCCCCCCCCCCCCCCCCCCCAGCTACGCCACTGATTTGGTTGTGCCCCACTTTGAATCATGCAAATTGGAGCAATGCATTCTGCTATTAGCCTAGCATTAGGACTGTCAACTGAACTTGATGCACTGCCGCTAGTTTGAAACATTGTTGAAAGTACCGAGTTGTCTTTATGTATTTTGATGTTTTGCTGCTGTTTCATTTTTTAACTGTGTGAAATTATATCCCACTCACTCGCCACCACTACCGGCGTGGCATAGTTAAAGATACTATCAGTGATCCACCCAAATGAGTCAAAATATTTGAAATTTGCAGGAATAGCTTAAAAGGGGATGGCCCGATTTAGGGATATGAAGTTTTCATCTTAATAGACAGGCCTTCACTCCAAAACCCCACCTGTAAAGTTTCGCGCCCATATTTCAATCCGTTTTCATACGAGAGCTAAAAACGTGATTTTGTAAGCTCATAGAGTACTGTGTAGAATTAATATTGGTCGACCAAATTAGGGCACATTTTCGCTCATAACATCCAAACCAAACATCCTTTGGCTCTAAGATTTCACAGGGTAAATGAGAAAAATAACAGCTTTCTTCAGATACCAAAATGTTGACCACTTCCGGTAAAATCTGGGGATTCTGGGGACGAGGCTATTAGCGCTCGGGCCATGGACCTTTAAAAGTGAAGGATAAGTCTGTAGAATTCTCATAACCTATTTTTTCGAACTGAAAAATTGATAGAAAACCAAGAAAACAGCAGTATTCAAAGATATGAATCCCCATTCAATTACATGTTGTAGTAAGTGTCCGTACGGACAGTTATGACTAAAATATCCTATTTTGTCCTTGTTAGGCTGCTTTTGGTCCTATCACTTGCAGGATAAGTTAGGAAACATATACTTGTTATAGACATGCAAAAATCTTTGTTTTTTGATGATTTTTTTGATCTTCTGATTCAGCAAATCACTGATAGTGCCTTTAATAGGCCCTATCACAGTGCATGAATGCCATTGGAAAAATGGGAGGAAATTCCGAATTCCATTCTTGTTCTTCACTTCCTTCCATTTTCCAGTTTCATTTATAATTCTTTATCCCAGGATCTGCTTTGTCAATGTCTGCTGTCCAATCAAGTTGCATAGTCACCAAAAACTGATTCCAAACAGCTCTTGAAAACTCAACACCAAATTCAGAAACGCAATTTCTTTGTGGCTTCATTTCTTTTTCCCAACCACTTCTCAGAAATCATTGCAGCAACATCGGTAAGCAAGCAGATTATTCAATCTCTGTAACAGTACTACCATTCGTCACAAGCGTCAGGATCTTCTGTAACACCACGTGTAGAAACTTTACATTGTCATATCAGGCATACAGAGACTTTGTTTTGCCAGTAACGGCCCTATTGGCTTTTTTTAGGCATTAGCAGACACCAATTTATTTTTCGTTTTTTTAAATATTTCCAGTTTTGGGGGGTAAAAAAATATCCGGATAATTTCCTTCTCTTAAAAAAAATCTGATACCGCCCCAAAAAGCGGAAAAATTCCATCCCTGTTAGATTTTGGCCAAAATGACCATATTGGCCGCTAGATGACCACTGCATACACATTATATGGAGCTTGAATAGGCGATTCTTATGACAGCATTTGGATAAAAATTAGCACCAGCATTTGGCGCAAGAAATCACTCAAATACATGACCTAGCCATTTGCAACGATTAGGTAAGGAGATTATTTCGCATAATGTCATACCTACTAAGTGCAGCACTGCTCTTTTTAATGTAAAGTTCGAGTACTTAAAATCTCATTGTGTCTTCCTACACTGTCTCTGAGAAGCTCACTTGTGGAATAAAAACAAGTCTTTCTTGTGTGTGACAGCTGCATAAGTCCCAACTGATTAAACACAAATCTTCAAGGAGTCTTGAGATCTTGAAGGAATGCGAGGTTGAAGATAAATGTAGCAGAGAGGACATCAAAAGGTCAAATCTGTGAAACAATGAAAAATCAAATCACTATTTACAATTACATTACAACCACATTAGTTTTCCTCCTAGTGATGAATTCAGTATTCTGCCACCAAATCCTTCAACTGTATGCAGTTTATTCCCGCCCAAAGGCTGCTAAATTCAAAGGGTGGTGGCACAATACTAAATTCTTTCCTCTTCCTGTTTTAATGTGACATGTCTTATCAAAAGCTGCATCTTGGTCCAGAATATTTTCTTTCAAACCACTATTGCTACCCAGTACCATACTAAGCTTTGTATTATCCCAGAGGATGTTTTGCATGAATCCCACAATGCATTGCAATGTGCCTATATTGTACTGTAGAAAATGTGTCAGTACTTGGGGATAAAAAGTGTTCAAGTTTAAGAACCACAAGACATTTCATGATCATGGTAAAAATTACCTAAGTACACCTGTTATTTACAACTAGATAGATTGCACAATAGGGGAAATGGGAATTCCCTAAGATGTGAACTTAGAAACCGAGTCAACTTGTTTATGCTTTAAGATCAAAACATATTACATGATTTGGGGATTCATTCCCCATGAAGTTATAAATGTGAAATGATGCAATTCAGATGATGTAATTTTTGTGAAATCTGATTTGACAGTGCTGGGTTATGTTTATGCATGATGATGATGTAAAGATTATTGTTAGAAAGGGGAACCTAGCTGTGAGAAGTTAAATAGTTGTCACTGGAAATACTCAGGGGCCAGCAGTAGTAACTAGGAACCTATGCAGTATAGTTATAGCCAATTTTAATCTACAATAATGGTAGATTTGTTCTTACATAGAGCCAGGATTTGTATAATACTTAGGAGACCGGGGGAGCTTGAAAGCTAATTAAACTGTCCTGCTGTCCATCTTTTAAGCCAGAAGCGCTTCAGTTTTGGAATCAAAAAGGGATCCAATTTTTGGGTCCCTGTGAGGACCCTTAGCGACAGAACGGTGGTGGTGATACCTAGACCTTGTTGCGTGAAATACTTAGTGTCGTCGATGGACTTATTCCAACCTTGTCGTCTTAACTGCTGGACAAGATTAACTTAAGGACTTGAGAAGATTCCAAGGGAATATTAACTGAGGATATCTAAGTGGTGACTTTTCATAGCCATTTTGAAGGTCTTCGCTGTGAGGACATAACCCTCATTGAACTGCACCGCTTCTTTAAGCTCTTGGACTCTAAGTAAGCCTCTAATTCTTGTAGATGGCTAATTATGTAGTGTTTTGGACATACCAAAGTTCTTTAAACCAAACAAATAAACAAATCATAAATCTGTTTTTATTATAAAATTTAGATCACTTGTGCACAAGTCTCATTTATTTTTGCTTGAAAAGGTATCCGAAACGTCATACCACTGTTAGAAAAGAAATTTTATTGGTTTAGATCAAAGCTCGATCCACCCATCCAATTACTTGTAATAGATGGATAGTGCAATGCAGCCATTATGCTGTTTTATCGAATAGTTGACACACGCAAACGGTCGTTTTTTTTATATAGCTGCCGTCCAGACTCCAGCTTTCACGTTTGTACTCAAATGCAATTTACACAGCATTACGATCACCAGGGGAGGGCGGCCAATACATCCCACTTTCAGACGGTCGCCATGGGTAGCGAAAATCTTACGAAAATTCTGACTTTTTTTTTTCCAGGATATTTATTATTCCAAAACCATTGGAGTTGGAAGACTCCACTGGAAGTGTTATTTCTGAATTGATTTTGTATTAAAACGATGAGGCCGATGTGTATGTGGGTCATGGGAACACCCTGCCCGCCCCACATCAAAGCACCCACTTGGTTTGTGGTTTGCACTCAGTATTGGCTGTAATGTTTTTTATCTCCAATTTTATCAATGTTATCATGCCAGTGGCGTAACCAGCGGGGGGGCAGACTGCCCCCCCCCCCGAAAGCGGGAATCGGGAAGACGGGGAAAACTTCCCCTACCCTTGGTCTGTATAGGTGTAAGATTTTTCCTCTCGCCGGGGCCCCCCGCCTTTTCATTCCGCTTGTCGGCCTCTCCCTTCCTGTCCGTCTCCTTGCCCGCTTCCGTTCTCTGTCCCCTCGCTCCTCCCCTGTCCCCTCCTGGCCCCCCGCCCCTAGGGCCCCTCTGCCGTTCCCCTCTCTCCTCCCCTGTGCATGGCTCCTTTCCACCTCTCTCCTCCCTGGCCTGTCCCGAGCAACCCCGTGCTGCCCTTTCCGTCGTCCTTCCTTCCTCGGTCCTCTTGTGTTTGTCCTTTTTTCTTTCCTTCTTATTCCCCCCCCCCCCCCCCACCCCCCCGAGCGATCGGCGCAGACGGGTCAAAATTCATGCTGTGACTGTCCTTATGTTTTCGTTACTGAAGTTGGGATGTAGAGGTTGCGAAATATACTTAGACCAATGGCGACATATCCGCCAACAGCAGACTCACATTGGCCATCTCCATAATAACCTTTTATCTACCAAACAGACTCTACACCTTTTGCATGTAGCTAGAACACCTATTTTGATCAACTTTCTCATCCAACCAAAATGTTGGATGAAAGAAAATTTTTGAGAAAAAAGCACTTGAAATTGAATATTTTAGGGATTTTTTAATTTCCAAATTTGCCGTTGCCATCATCGCTTCAGCAGACCACAAAGTAGTTGTTTGCATGGGAAGAGTACTAGTAGCGTAGTGGATGTTTGTTACAGAGATGGACTAGTAATTTATCTCGTCACCCACTGCCGAGCCTGGCTGCTTGAGCCGGTATTTCGATTTTTTGTATTGAAGCAAGACTAGGTTAGGCTACATGCACTGATGATCTTGACTATCACGTATTGTGTATTGCGTGATTTGTTACATCCTACATAATAACTATTATCAAAATACCTTTTCCAATAGTCGGAACCAGTAACCAACGCGCCATCCAGAGGGGGCGGGGCTGCAGTAGATCGACTCACATTACACTCAGCGCATCACGCTTAAAGTACGTTTATCTTGTAAAAGGTACTCATGACCCATGATACTTGTTTTCTGTCAAACATGTCTATATGCTCACAATATTGGTGCTACTACAATCTACACGATGCGGATCAATGTGGCTTGCATGGATACGGTGTACCATTAACCTACATAGGAGTACTGTCCAGGCCACAGCACTGCAGTGTATAGGCCTACTCCTGTTTGGTCTTGGTTCAGTGAGGGTGACTCCTGCATTCTCTTTAGGCATTCGATGTGCCGCCTTTATATTTCACGGTGCGGTTGGCAATGGAAAGGTCAGCGCAGGCGTTCTAGGGTGCAAAACCTACGCGCAACAGTGACATCACCCTCAACTTGAGATCGAATATAGGGAACTGTTATGACGTCTCGTAGGACGTCTAAGGTCAGAAATACCTTTCCAAACACAAATAAATGAGCCTTGGTTGCACAATGTCTAAATTATATATAAAAACAGTTTTTAAAAAAAAATATCTTTTACTTGATTTGGTTCAAGATTGGTATGTCCAAAACAAAATACATATACACAATTAGTTAAATTACTTATGGTTTACTAAGTGTCCTCTGTGTGTAAAGCGAGTGCAGTTCACGATGATATGTCCTCACAGCGAAGACTACTCCAAAATTACAGCGCACAATTTCAACAAAACTCTCAGGTATTATATTCCAAGGGAATCCTTCTCATCCTGAAAGTAATTTGTCCAGCAGTTCAAGACGACAGGATAATTAACGTCCCTCAGACATTCTAAATCCACAGTCCAAGATATCACCACGATTCCTATCTGTCCACAATTTGGAATCCTTTTTGATTCCCACACTTTCGGCTTCACAGACACAGTAAAATAATTACCGCACGTGCTCACAGGTGGAATTGAACATATAATAAATCCTGGCATGATGGTTGAAGCATAAGAATCTACCATTATTTGTAGATAAAACTAGCTATCCCATACTGTATAGCTGATTGCAACTGCTGACGGCAAGACTTAGCTCAAATCTCTAATATAACTGAACTTCATTTCACAAAAATCCAGTCCCTAAAAATAGACATTACAAGCATTCTTATGCATAAACTTACCTGCCCATCAAATCAATTTCACATCTAATTACAATCACTTCATATATATAACTTTGTGGGGGAATTCCCGATCTTGCAATGTTTTGATCTTTTTTCAAGCAGAAACAAGCTGAGTCAGTTTAGTATTTATTTAATTCATTGGGTGAATCCCCCACTTCCCCTATTGTGCATCTAAACAGGGTGCACTTAGCAAAACGAATCAGGATATTCCCCTTCTCTCCTTTTATGTAAACAAAATACTTGTCCTGTGAAATCTTTTCTCAAATAAAACTTGATAACTAATATGTTTTAAAGTTTAACAAAAAAATTGCGGCATATACAGGAACGGCAAGATAGGAACACGCTTCAGCGTCAGTTTCTATTGCGTCACACAGGTCACGCTTAATACGCCGATTCCATATACGTACTTAACTGCACGCACTTACGGCGACTAGATTTTAGTTTTTTACATGTCGCAACAAGCATGCTTGTAACGGCATGAAAAATGTCATCGTTCAGACCAGTCCAACGCCTTTCACACACATCTGGATCTTGGAAGTACCACATACATAGATGCGGATCTGGTGCCCCTTGTAGTAGCCCACTGTATTGTTTTTCCTTCTAACATTTCCTTTGTGAACATGACTTCTGGTTGTCTGAACTTCCCTCAGTGTATGACACGATTTTGACCAATCGGCTTTCAGATTTGACGCTACCGCGCCCCAAGTGGGCAATGCCCTGAACGTCGAAAAGACGTCGAAGTTTAGTAAATTTACACACTATTTCTGTTGAAAATGCAATCGATTTGACGTCATTCTTAAAACGTCGATTCAATGGTCTGTACCCTGGTCCTATGGGGGAATTCTTAATAATTACCCGCCTAGGAAAAGTGTCGTTTTTCTGTTTTTCATTTTCGACGTAAATTTATAAAAAAACCGCGACCTGTTTTCCGACGTTGCTCTAAACACTCATGCCCGCTGGGCACTACGATGTGGAGTTTAGGACAGCCGGACCCGTCCGCACTCAATTGGCAAGTCCGAGTCCTCAGACTTTGGACTCATGCTCGGTGGACTCTGGTCCCATGGACTCGAACCAGGAGGGCCCATGCCATGGACTTGGATTCGCCGCAGACTCAGACCTGCTGGACTCTGACTCAATTGAACCCCAGTGGACTCTGACATTCAACAAAACTACAACACACATCTCCCAATACTGGCAATACTAGTAGTTTGAATGGTCACCAGATACCATGATTTGTTTACATGCAGCAATCTTCTAAATATTATAAATATGCTGACAAACTTATCTAAATCAGATGAAAATAATATTAAATAGTCCAAATGCACCATTCTCCACTAATTTTTGTGAATGCTCAAAATCAGAAAAGTCAAAGATAATTGGAACTTGAATAGATGCTGTATGTTATTGTTTACATACAATCAATGCACGAGCAAGCATGAAACAGGGCGGTTACAACGCCAGAGACTTTGCTAAAAAACGTGTGAAGATCGTACTCGCGTGGAGTTTTTTAATAGCTGATTGAAGAGCCACGCGCTCTCTTTAGCAGCTTAATTGATAATGCGCATGCGCATAAACAAAATTGTGTTGCCTGTCAAGAAGTGGTCGCCGTTGACCGAATTGCTGAGATTAATGACCTTCACCGCCTGGGAAACTTCTTGAGTCTTGCCCCCTCTGGTGTACGCGGCACTGTTATGCATGTTCCTTGGATATGATATTTTCACATTATTATGTTTTGAGAATCTTCCGTCCTATATTACTATACACATGGTAGAGACCCAATAAAAATGAGAGTTCAGTCATCAAATGCCAGCAAAAAAACCTGGGTGCCCAATTTTTTCACCACTTCGGACTCTAATCCCCTATCCCTACACTGCAACTCAGCTCTCACTGTAGATTAGGGACTGTCCACCCTGGTGATGAGAATATATCCATATTTAAGCACTTGCTGACTGATTGGTTGATGCAATTTAAGGATGTTTCATTTTGGTGGTGGGGGTGTTCATGAGTTTGAGTCTTTCTTGATTTTGGTGGTTCCCAACTAGTATTTGTTGGTTCCCAGTGTTTGATGGTTCCCAGTGTTTGGCGGTTCCCAGTGTTTGGCGGTTCCCAGTGTTTGGTGGTGGTTCCCAGTGTTTGGTGGTTCCCAGTGTTTGGTGGTTCCCAGTGTTTGATGGTTCCCAGTGTTTGATGGTTCCCAGTGTTTGATGGTTCCCAGTGTTTGTGGTTCCCAGTGTTGGTGGTTCCCAGTGTTGGTGGTTCCCAGTGTTGGTGGTTCCCAGTGTTTGGTGGTTCCCAGTGTTTGGCGATTCCCAGTGTTTGGCGATTCCCAGTGTTTGGCGATTCCCAGTGTTTGATGGTTCCATGTTTTTGGTGGTTTTCAGTGTTATGGGTTCCTGGTGTTTGATGGTTCCTGGTGTTAGGAAATTTCATGTCTTAGGTGGTTTCCAGTTTTAGGCGGTTCCATGTCTTGGTGGATCCCATGTACTGGGTGGTTACCAGTGTTTGGTAGTTCCATACTTGCTGTTTCTCAGCGTTTCACAGTGTCTATTGGTACTTATTTGGTCTGCAGATTCCAAGCATCATCTTCTATAGCTTATAATTATGGTTTCTTGTAGTTTCAAATCCGGTTTAGTCCAGCTAAACGAGGGTGGCCGGATACACCTCACACTCAGCAATACTGCTGTGTGAGGATTTATTGGAGCAAAATGAAATGTGTATAGTAATATAGGACACAAGATTCTCAAAAACATAATAAAATTGGATTCTCTTTTCGTCCAATACCAATTTATTGGTCTCGCCATGAGTTGAAAAATATTGGGCTCGACTTTGTCTCGCCCAATATTTCTTTCAACTCATGGCATGACCAATAAATTTGGGTATTGGACTCAATGAATCCAATTTTATACCACACTTGGACTCCCCAAAACATGATAATGAAGTAAATCGGGCATAGCACTAGCCAGTAGAGCATTTCTATGGTTAAAGGTGCGTGTTCCGATCGTCTTGGGACCCCCCTGATTTACCCGGAAGTAGTATAGATTTTGATATCAGATGAAAGGCCATATTTTCTCATTGTCGTCCTGAAATTTGAGCCCTCAAATCCATTTCATTCCCAAGATATAAACAAAAAACCGCCGTTTTAGTGGTTAACCACTTTATTAGCACGGTATTGAATAGGGCTTTGCAACATGCATTATTGCGTCTACCATCAAAACCGCAAGTTTGTTTCCCACGGTACTTGATGGGGTGTATGTGCAAGTGCCAGCTCTCATATCAAGTAGAGAACACAATACACATAAATCGGAACAACCACCTTTAACTGAAATGTTTGAAAATATGCAAATAAGCTAATTAAAATTCATGAATATGCAAATAATGAAGCCAAAAGCTACACATATAATATTGTGGCACCTCACCCTATCACTATCAAGTTTGTAATAAAATTGGATTGATTCAGCCCAAATTTATTGGTTGAGCTCATAGTTGCAAAAATATTGGGCGAGACGCAGTTGAGCCCAATATTTTAAAACTCATATTGGCCGGCACAATTAAATCATCCAATTTTATCATTATCATGCGTAGGATCCGATATTATCACATATCGGACAACACAAAGCATGATATTGAATTATCGGCAATAGCGTTTAGCCAGCAAGCATTTTAAAAATGTTACCTAGTCATACTGATGGGACGGACCCACACATTGTTTGATGGTTCCCATGTTTGATCTGGTTCCCAGTGTTTGATGGTTCCCATTGTTTAGATGGTTCCCAGTGTTTTATGGTTCCCAGTGTTGGTGGTTCCCCCAGTGTTTTGGTGGGGGGTGGGATTAAGTGAGGGGGGGGAGGGCGATTCCCCAGTGGTTGGCATTCCTCCCAGTGTTGTCGATTCCCATGTTGTCGATTTCCATGTTTTTGGTGGTTTTTCAGTGTTATGTGGGTGTCCTGTGTTTGATTGTTCCTTCCTGGTGTTAGGAATTTTCATGTCTAGGTTGTTTCCAGTTTTAGGCGGTTCCATGTCTTAGTGGATCCCATGTACGGGTGGTTCCCAGTGTTTGATAGTTCCATACTTGCTGTTTCTCAGCGTTTCACACGTGTCTATTGGTATTATTTTGGTCTGCAGATTCCAAGCATCTTCTTATAGGCTTAAAATTTGGTTTCTTGTAGTTTCAAATCCGGTTTAACGCCCAGCTAACGAGGGTGGCCCTATTGGCCCGATACACGCTCACACTCAGCAATACTGCTGTGTGCGGATTTATTTGGAGCAAACTGAAATGTGTATAGTACATAGGGACACAAGATTCTCAGACAAGGATAAAAAAGTGGGATTCATCTTTCGTCCAATACCAACTTTATTGGTCTTGCCATGAGTTAAAAATATTGGGCTCGACTTGGTCTCGCCCATATTTCTTTCAACTCTGGCATGACCAATAAATTTGGGTATTGGACGCAATGAATCCAATTTTTATCACACACTTGGATCCCCAAAACATGATAATGAAGTCAATCGGGCATAGCACTAGCCAGTAGAGCATTTCGAATGGTTAAGGTCGTGTTCCTATCGTCTTTGTGACCCCCAATTTACCCGGAAGTCGGTAATCGATTTTGATATCGAATGTAAAGGCATATTGTTCTCATTTGTCGTCCGAAATTTGAGCCCTCAATCCTTTCATTCCCAGATATAACAAAAAACTGCCAGGTGTTTAATTGTTACCACTTTATTAGCACGGTATTGATGGGCTTTGCAACATGCATTCTTGCGTCTACCATCAAAACCGTGCAAGTTGTTGCCCCGGTAACTTTCATGGGTGTATGTGCAGTGCCAGCTCTCAATATCACGTATAGAACACAATACACAAAATCGGAACACAACCTTTAACTGAAATGTTTGAAATATGCAAATAAGCTACTTAAAATTCATGAAGTATGCAAATAATGAAGCCAAAAGCTACACTATACTATTGGTGGCCCCTCGACCATCACGATCAAGTTTTGTAATACAATGATTGATTGCATCCCAAATTTATTGGGTGAGCTCATAGTTGCAAATATTATTGGGCGAGACGCAGTTGAGCACTCAAATATTTTAAACTCAATTGGCCGCACAAATCCAATCATCCAATTTTATGTTATCATTATCATGCTTAGGATCCTATTATTATCACATATCGTACACCACAAGCATGCTAATGAATTAAATCTTGCATAAGCGTTAGACCAGCAAGCTTTAAAAAATGTTAACGAACCGAGGCCATAACGTATGGACGGACACACACAGTGGTTTGATGGGTTCCCATTGGTTGAGGTTCCCAGTGGTTTGATGGTTTCCCAGTGTTTGATGGTTTCCCATTGGTTTGATGGTTTCCCATTGTTTTTAGATGGTTCCCATTGTTGGTTGGTTCCCAGTTTTGGGTAGTTCTCAGTGTTTGGCAGTCCCAGTGTTTGTTTGGTTCCCAGTGTTTGTGGCGATTCCCAGTGTTTGGCGATTCCATGTTTTTGTGGTGTTCAGTTTTTGGTTGGTTCCTGGTGTTTGATGTTCCTGGTGTTAGGAGGAGGTTCCTGGTGTTGAGGCAATTCATGTCTAGGTTTTCCCATTTAGGCTGTTCCATGTCTTGGTGGACCCATGTACTGGTGGTTACCAGTGTTTGTAGTTCCATACTTGCCTGTTTCTCAGCGTTCAACAGTGTCTATGGTACTTGTTTGGTCTGCAGATTCCAGATCTTCTTCTATAAAGCTTTAATTATGGTTTCTTGTAGTTTCAAATCCTGTTTAGTCCCAGCTAACGGGTTGCCGGATTCAACTCACACTCCGCAATACTGCTGTGTGTGCGGATTTAGTAGCAAAATGAAATGTGTATATAATATAGACCAATATTCTCAAAACATATGGATAAAATTGTATTTCTCTTTCGTCACATACCAATTTAGGGTCTTCCATGAGTTGAAAAATATTGTTCTCGACTTTGTCTCGCCAATATTCTTTCACTCATGGCATGACCAATAAATTTGGGTATTGACGCAATGTAATCCATTTTATACACACTTGGACTCCCCCAAGAACCTGATAATGAGTAAATCGGGCATAGCACTAGCCAGTAGAGCATTTCATATGGTTCAAGGTGCGTGTTCCGATCGGCTTTTGGGCCCCCTGATTGACCCCCCGGAAGTAGTATTGATTTTATATCAGATGAAAGGCTAGATTTTTTCTCATTGTCATCCTTGAACATTTGAGCCTGAAACCCTTTCATATTCCCAGATATAACCAAAAAACTGCCGGTTTAGTGGCCTAAACCACTTTATAGCACTGTATTGTAATAGGGCTTTGCAACATGCATTATGCGTCTACCATCAAAAAAACCGCAAGTTTGTTTCCCCACGGTACTTGATGGGGTGTAATGTGCAAGGGCCAAGCTCTCATATCAGTAGAGTAAAACAATACACATAATCGTAAAACAACCAACCTTTAAACTGAATGTTTTCGAAATATGCAAATACGCTAGTGTCCATCTGGATCATACAATGTTACAATCATCAGTGACCGGTAAACTCATTCATCATGCTTAGGAGGTTATTACAAGAACAATTAAAAATATGCTAACAACAAAACCATGTTTGCTACTTACTCTGAATAAGCTTCTGAACCCAAAAAAACCAACAACTTCCTAACTGTAATTCAGCTAACTGAACTAAGTAGGCTCATTTGCCCATGGTTTTTCTCGCGACAAGGGGATACACCATCAGCCGGGACTTGATAATTAATCCAGTCTAACTCGGCATGAAATTATCCAAGTGGACATACTTGATGAGACCGGCCCAAAATGCATGAGTTTAAATTCCAGTCAACTGTTGAATAGGTAACCAAGGTGATTATGTCAACTCCATCCAAAATCATGTTCCTTAGACACCATTCCATTGGTTTACGTAAGGAGTAATGTTGCAACTCTGGCTAAGCCATTAACACTGATCATTAACAGGTCTATCCGCACTGGTTGTTTTCCAGCTAGCTCCGAAGCTGCTGTGACAACATCCCATTCCTCAAAAATCCTTTCCCTAGACAAGAGGTGCTTCAAAAACTCTCGCCGCTGTGTCAAATCTTAGCTGCGTGTCTAAGTTCATGGAAAATAATTGAGTGCCCAATAAAGGATTCATCTTGTCTCAAATGACGTAAATGAGAAGTTTCAGTCAGCATATAAATCATCGACCCGCACGTTGAAACGCACTTCTGCGTGTCTAAACCGATATCCTCAATGCAATTCACAACAGTACGGCAGTTGCTATTGTGCGCTAGATCTTTCTGCAGCTTGTTGTACTGTTGATCAGCCATATCTTTTGGATAGGTTACGTGATACTTTCAATCAGGTATGTCCTTACATTGGATTCGGTCTTACCCCTGCAAGAACCGACGCGCATCTTTTTCGCGGTGTGCGCACTTTGGGGATGCAATTTCAAACAGCATCATCTCCCTTCGTTCTTCCTCAAGGTTCTGTGGTCGGGCCACTCTTTTTCATAATGTACACATCCTGTATCGCATCATCATCCGGAAGCACAATATTGCTTACCACATGTAGGCTGATGATAACAGCTCTATTTGAAATTTGATCCTAAGATTGATGGTTATGTGCCAAACATGCTGTCAAAAGACTCTCTCTTGTATTGATGAAATCAGTGATTGGATGCGCTGTAACAAACTCAAATTGAATGATGAAAAGACAGATTGGTTCTCGCATGGTTTCTGGACCTATTACACAATCTCGCCCAGATCGTACCATCTGGTCGGGACAGTGGATTTCCCCAGTCCCTCGGCATTAGAAACCTTGTTTCGTGTTGATCAGAACAATGTCTATGACTGAACATGTAAGGTCATCATTAAGTCTGTTAACTTTAACCTTCGCAATATTTACCGGATCCGCCGCTTTATATCAACATTTTGTAGAGTTTGTCATCATCTCTTCCGTTCACTGGATTTATCATCGTTGACTATCCAATTCACTTTTGTATGGAATGTCGGCCAGAGATCGGAGTAAACTTCAATTTTGCAGAAATAATAGCAGCCAGGCTGTGTTCAGATCTTATAGAAGGACACCAGCCACACCACCCTTAAAGACCTCCAGTGGGTCCAATTAGTGAGCTAGTTTTTAAGCTTTATGCTTCTTACAACTTACAAAGGCATTTGCCGGACATTTCCATCTTACTTGTCCTAATACCTCTCTTTGTATATTCCCTGCAGCCAGGGATTGGTTCTGCAGATGACAAGACTCTCCTCACGTTTTCCCGCACAAAAAGGTCATTGGGTGACAGGGCTTTCAGCAGCGCCCCTAGCCCTATGGAACTCTTTTGCTATCTCTGTTCGCCCGCCAATTCCCTTGTTACTTTTAGAAGCTCCTAAAATTTCATCTATTTCCTAAGATTGATTGGTGTGCGTAATTGTTTTTTGTTTATGGCCCTCACATTATATTTAATTATGCAGTCTGTTTTCTGCTTGTTTTCTTTTTTTTTTTTTTAATTTTATTTAGTGTGATGTTAAGTTACTTATCTCCATAGGTACAACAGGTATTGTAAAAGATGAACCATTGGTTTTTGGGCTAAATAGTAATTACTCTCCTATTTGTAAAGCGCTTTTGACCTTGTTTTTGAGAAAGGGCGCTATAGCAAATGCCGTTTGTATTGTATTGTATGTATTGTCATTAAAATTTCATGAATATGCAAATAATGAAGCCAAAAGATACACATATAATATTGTGGCACCCACCCTACACTATCAAGTGTTGTAATGATTTGGATCGATTAAGCCCAATTTATTGGTTGAGCTCTAGTTGCAAAATATTGGGCGAGACCATTTTAGCCCAATATTTTAAAACTCTATTGCCGGGCACAATTAAATCATCCATTTTATCATTACATCATGCGTAGGAGCCGATATTATCGCGTATCGGACACCACAAAGCATAGATTGAAGTTAATCTGGCATAGCTTTAGCCACAAGCATTTTAAAAAATGTTACCCGAGCATACGGATGGACGGACACACAAATTTGGACTCGTATGTGCGTCCATGCAACATTCATTCAGGCGACACAAAATGACAGGAAAAAAATCAATTTAAATAATCTTTTCATGATTCTTGGGGTGGGGGTGGGTGGGTGTTGTGTTGGTGGGGTGGTGGTGGTGGGGTTGGTGGTTGTGGGGGTGGTGGTGGTTGGTGGTGGTGGGTGGTGGACAAAGTTCATGGAATGAATGGTTGTGATTACAGCTATTACACTTCCTCATTCCCGAGCAAGATTGCTGAATACCAGGGCCGGGGCCCATCAGGCTCAACAAGCTCGTGTACCGTTCAGCATTGGGTAGCATTTGCAAAATGAGAGATTCACTTTTGACTAGGCTCGGCCTGTCAAATGAAACTTCCACGTACAACACCATGAACATGACAACTTCAGTTTACACTTGCATGGCAGCAAATTCCATTTCTGCACAGTATCACGGTGTGCCCATGGTTGAAATTTCATTGAAATTTCGCCTGCCCCAGCCTGGCGTTGACACGAACATTTACACTTTGGAACCTACCAACACTTGCAAAGTCAAACTATCTCCACAGCTTTGTCTACAGGTCTGTAGCCTTGGGCATCCTTGACTAGCATCTATTGGGCCTGCACCTTGCCAGGGCAGGAGCAGACCGACCCCACCTGTTACCTGACACCACGTTGTTGATGTTTGTGACTTTTTTTTACAATTGCGTCACCTCTGAAACGAGGTCAATTCTACACCATGCAAACTTTTCCTTGCCATTAATGGAACCATAGTGTTTATTAGCACTCCGTTTAAGAGACGAAATTGGGATTTTGATTTTTGTAATGGGTATGGCTAGAGGGTTAGCGAAACTACTTCGATTTTCTATTTCTAAAACTACATTTTCTTTTCTGCTTTTTCTTTAAAATAAAATGGAAATTTGCATATTATTAAATGTTATTACATTTTTTAGCAATCAAATTCACAATGTATCACTGTTTGCAGCTTTTAACCTGTTTTTCTTTCCCTTTGCGCGCATTCTCTCGTGTGTTTTTTTTCGCTCACCTTGAATTTCATCGAATAGCTACATGTTCAATGTATTGTAATTCTCACTGACCCTATTGGAGGGTTCCCTCATATGGTCCCATATGTCTCTTTGCTCTTCAGATGCCCCGTCCCCTAAGTTTTCACATGGGATATGGTCGATTTTCATGAAAACGGAGTGCGGTGCATTCCGATATTTTGTGGTCTTTTGGTTATAAACTTTTAAACAATGCTTTATTGGAACCAAACGGTAATATTTTAATAGGAGCCGTTTCTTGAGCTGCATTTGGGTCATTAGTTTGGCCATGCTTTCTTCCATTATCTTTTTCTAAGTGGATATTTGCCTTCAAACATCGAAAATAGGAGACAATTGATGTCCAAAACACAACATCAAAATTACAAAGAAAAATTGAAAAAAACACCTTGACTTCTTCCAATATCTTCCAAATATACTCCAAAAAGTTTCTTGTGTTGCCAAACGTTTATAGTATGTAATGCTGTTGACAATATTATTTTTCCCCGTAAATAATATTGAATCTTAAATTTTTAAAACATACAACATACAATTTTGAGACAAATTTTTTTTTGAGGTGTGTCCCGGGGGTGTGTCTCACATCCGTGTTGAATGAAGCCTTCTCGCGGCCGGCCCTGTTAATGTCACATCACCTGTGACATGTGTGTGGCTAACTGATTCAACAACTTAAGTCCAAACCTCGTGTTGTAAAACACCACAGGAACATCTTGAAAGACCCACCCCTCAATTCTTCGGCGCCTGGCTACTCACAGAGGAATTTTCCTATGGCAAGCACCAAAAGTCTTTATATCCGCAGCTGAACTGAACATTGAGGGTCTCACCCATGCTAAGCGTGACATCATCTTACAGTCTCCAGGGGGGGAGAACAGGAAGTGAAATATCCTCCTCCTCCAAGGAAAAACTCCACTGCGAATCTGAATAGAAGCTGCAAATCGAAGTTTTTGACCCCTTATTTGCTTCATTCCGCACAACAAGCATGGGATCGCTTCCCTATGGAGCTGGCCCTACAAGTGAGATCAACCCTGCAATCTTCAATGAATTAGGCCGCCGGATCCCGTGGATCCCATTGAAGTAATGGGAAACCCACTTCACCAACATATAGCCTAAAGCACCAACCAGCCGAGGAGACTTTTCAACTCCCTTCCAGTAGTTCAGCGGAGGGCTCTTCGTCTGCGGGGAAGATTTCAACTGTAGAAATACCAGGCGCGGATCCAGGGAGGGGGCGCCGCGCCGCCGGGAATTCTGCCCCAAATTCTTGCAAATCAGCCCAGTTTGAGCTATTTTAGACCAGTTACAGCCTTTCGCCCCCGGGTTAATTTTGACATTTCAAACCTGGATCCGCCAGTGAATACAGCAGGGGATACTCCAACATTGACAGAATGACCAAAGTGGCTCTTGAAATGGATGGAAGCCCACGACCTCCCAAATGGCTGTTTGTAGTAAGAATCCACCTACTTTCTTATTCAAGCATAATGGACCTTGTACCACGACCTGTCAACAGTCACCGCGGACATCCCTTGATTCCGTTAGATAAGGTCATTGCCCTATCCTGGTTACCAGTGACATCAAGGTCACGATCTCCCGCCTCTACGGAAAGAGATGGAATTTCAGGAAAGCCATGCGTCCAAGTTAAAACAACTCACCAGCGAACGTCATCCACGATGCCAGACCCGGCTTCATCTAATATCAACGATGTATATTCTGACTTTTGCTCCATGCTCCACCAACGCAGCCTCTAAAACATTCCATTCCAAGAGGCAGAAGGACCCCTACACCCCCTGTTGGGGACAAGGAATGCGACGAACGAGTTATACAAAGTGTATTGTCATACCAACGGGCGATATGAGAGACTCGCAAAGGGGCAACAGTACGGATCTTGCTTGGCCAAAAGAGACGCACCCAGAAGTGGGGAAGGAGGAGATATCCAATATCAACTTAACCCACTCAAGCCGCAAGGCTGGAACACCATCAAAATGTTCACCAGGCGTAGCGCCAAGCTATAGCAGTATTGTCCTGTCTCTGCAAACTCCATCGCGTCAGTACTTGTCAACAATGGAAAGTGGCAAGACCACCTACACTCCAACAGACGAAAGCCCATCTCGTGCTGTTAATGAAGACATTAAACAGCTTTACAAACCCTCCAACGTCAAGCCCCATGTCCCAACCATTACCTACGATGAGATAAACGAAGCAATTAAAGTTCTCAAGAATGGGAAAGCTCCTGCAATGACAACATCCATATACAGAATTCTTGAGAGAATGGCACCCGAAGCTGTGCGATGGATCCAACTCTTCATTTCTACTTGCATGGGAACGTCAGCTGTTCCCTCCGGATGGAAGACTTCAAGGTCATTGCATCTGAAGGCCAAGAAACCAGAGAAATGAGCCCAAGAGTTACAGACCGTCTACTACTATCACATATATAAGCTGCTTGAGCCCTGCTACTCGGCAGGATCAATGATCCGGTCGAGAACAGATTTGCCCCGCACCCGGGCTGGATTTCGGGGGAGCCGTTAATCAACACTTGATCAGATAGCGAGAACTGGTTTGATGGCGTCGGGAAGCCTTCAGAGGGAAGCAGAAGTTGGAGGCAATCTTATAGACTAACTGTTGCGTACGATACAGTCTGGAATCGAGGTATTTTACCTCAAGCTACTTCCAAAATCTTCCCTGGTCAACTTGTCAATTAATTATGCTGCTCATTAAAGACGGATCTTTCGTCATGGAGACATAAATGGGCACGCAGTAGAAAGCGCAAACTCGGAATTGTGTCCAACAAGGTTCTGTCCTGGCACCCGGTCTTTTCAACATTTCTACGGTTCAGAATGCAAAAGGGAGATTGTCGCAGTACTCCTACGCAGCCGACACGGCAATGGAATAGCTGTGATTCCTTTGAGTCATTAGAAACAGGTTGCAGAAAGAACCTAACACTGTAAGCCAATTCTTCCAACGATGGACAATTTGAAACTCAGCAAACCCAAGACCGGTTCAGCTCTGTTTTACACCTTGCAAATCGATGCGCAAAAAAGAACTTTATAACATCACTATTAGATGGAGAGAAAAAAAACTGTCACATGACCAAACACCGACAGCACCTTGGCGTCACAATGGACGCAGCCTTACTTTCAATCAACCACCAAGGCAGTCCAGAGTGTGAGTTCTATGACATATGAGGGAGGTGTTGTCTGCTGTACGAGCGAAGCAGGAAAGAAAATGTGGTCTGCTGAAGGTGTGTGTTGAGAATGAGCATGTCAGCCAGATATGATGGAGCCATATCATTAAGTGATTTGTAAATAATTACAGCAGTTTGAAAAGAATCCTTTCTTTAACTGCTAACCAGTGCAGTTCACGAATTAATGGAGATGTATGATCCCGCCTATAAAACATAGTAAGGACCCTCTGATGCAAAACTCTCCATTAGGAACCCTTGTTCCGGAGATATTTGAGATTAGTTCATTGCATGCATTCGCTATGACGGACTGATAAGTCAATCTCTCGCGCTTAGTAATAATTTAGATAATTATCGAAGTCTGCTGACACAGACTACACACTTCCGCACCGCCGTACCATCCGGGGTGTAAGGGCCCAGTACTTGCTCGCCCTACTGCACTCACTGTAACTTCGCTTCGCCCATTGCAATTTCGCCTCTTTGCACTTTTACTTTACTTTTCCTTTACTTTTCGTTCGTCGCCCAAATGGTTATTAGACAAATTGTATTAGACAATAGGCGGGTGTTAGACGAACTGAAGTTTAACCAGAATGGTTTATAAACCAAATGGATTGCAAATAAGCATAAGGTACGCACAAGGCCCTTCAAGGGGTTGAAGCCCGGTTGGAAAGTTTGGGTGTGTGCCCAGTTTTTTTTTCGTTGGGCTTTTGGAGGCAATTTGTTTGTTTCTTTCTTCAAGCCATAGGCTGGATTTGGGGTTTCGCAGGTATGACTCTTTGGTGGTCATGTTTTTTTTTTTTTTTTTTTGTATGTTTAGGTAGTGAGGTGAGCCCCTGCAACATTGGGGCCGGGTTTTATTAGGTAGGCCTAATAGTCATGGCACCAGAGACGCCCGTCGACCAGTGCGCAGAACCCCGTGCAATCTTTGCTTTTCAAATTCAAAACACATTTTGTCCCATGCAAATTTGATTAAAACAAAAAAACCATTTGAAATTTCTGAATGGTTTCACTTTATAGTATGATCATTTTTTAAAAAGTAAAATATAGGTTGATGGGTTTTAAGTTGTTGTTTGGGGCGGGTGTGGGAGGGGTGCAATCTTCGTTTTCCAAACACAATTTCTCCCAATGCAAATTTGATAGAACAACTTGAAATCTTAATTGGTTCACTTTACTGACTTTGTTTGATGCTTATTATAGATTGATCACGTTTTGTAAAACCCTAGTCCTTAGGGGGGTGTGGACACGACCTGCTCGATTTGGGCATTGGGGGATTTCCAAACTGTGTAATTTGGGGAACTGTTACGTGCATTTAACTCTGGCAGTCTCTGTCTCATGCAGTGAACAATTACCAAATCAACTCTTAAAACCATCGTTCAAAGATCTGTAGTAATATCATGATATTTAGGAAAAAAATATTAATGTCACAAAACCCTCAAGGTTATGATTAACCGGCTCGCTGCGAATCAGTGTAATTTCCAATAACGGTTTATTAAGTGTCTGGTCTGCCATAATATGGTTTCCAAAGGACTTTTTAGAAGTTATATTCTCCTTCAGAACAGATTTTCTCTTTAATATGCTTTTTTTATCCCGTTCAAATAGCCATCGGGACCGCCATCGGTTTCCCAAGTGTATCGCTAATTTTAGTTTTGGGAATTTGCGCAAATGTTCCCAGTCCTAAAAACAATAATAACAAAGGAAATGTAAGGTCTCAATTTTCTTTTGTTTTTTTATTGTTTTTTTCATCCCGCTATATTTTTAACAATTTTCCCTCAATTGCATAACTTCCGACCAGGATATATGAAAACCTGCCATTACCGTCGAATATTTTTACAATTTATGTACTTTGCGATACGAACCATTCAAACTCGCATGTGCGTGGAAACAAATTTTGCAATAATATGCAAATTAAGTTGTTTTTAGACCTTAAAAACCGATTTCTCAAAATACGCTTTTTCGAAACTTTACCGGACGTTTTATCGGTAACGAAATATGATAGAAAGTCCGAAATTTTCGTGTATATTGAGTACAGCCTTATTTTCTTACAGGTCGTAAAAGAGCCCTTTTTTGCATTTAGTAAATATTTAGTTGAATGTTGCGACAATTTTGGTCGAAACTGAGCAAAATTGAAATGTGGCGGGAAATAACTGCTAGTGTACACGAAAACCAAATTGGAAAAAAGGGACTCTGTTACACTTAATTGGAAAATTTGTCAAATTTCCGTGTCATTTATTTTGACACTTTTGTCAGAGTGACCATGTATTGGTCGTTAGAGGGGGGAAACGTGTGAAACTTCTTTTTCGAATCGGAAATAAAAATAGGAATCTTAAATTTAAAAAAACTTTCCGAATCAATCAAACCGGAAACCGCAAGCGATTTGTGATTTGGTTGCCACTGTTTATCGCAATCTTGCGATCGTGATTTGCGAACCACCCGAAGTATAATTGATAATGCTGATCCATAACCGCGAACAACACGGATTGTATTCTATTTGACAAAAAACTTATGGCACTTTGGTAGTGCTAGCTATAGCTGAATTCTCATTTGGCAAGATATTACTATACTATGTCCATTCACTGTTGCATAGTTTATGAATATAAATGATGATACACACTTCCAACAAATTTTGCATTGTGGTATATTTTCTTTTTGGTGTCAACTTTCCTGATGATTTTGAACCTCCCAGATTGTAAAATTGACATAGAAATCTATTCAATTTGACAAGGAAATTATTTAGTTTGACACTGATCCGATATTTTTTAACACAAAAATGTCCATTTTGAACTCGTTTGAGGGATTTCTAACATTTACTGTGTCATTTATTGACACTATTTTTCCGTGCGTTTTGACTAACATTTGTGGTTTCCCGGCGAGCGACTAACTTAATTCTTCTCGTGTTCAAATTTGACAATTTTTTGTCAATTTAACCAATCTAGAATAAGAGTGTGTACGACCTGTGACATACTTATCCTAATATTGAAGCTAGAAGATCTGTTGAATACGCATGTTTTATATATGAAAAAACAACATTGAGGAATTAAGGTATCAAAATTCGAGATAAATCGACCATTATTATTGCAAATGAGATGACTTTGACTTGAACTTTATGGTTTTTTTTCATGTCGTCAACATGTACCGTATTCAACATAAAAACAAGGCTAATGTCCTCAATGTAGATTTTTATTTTATGGCAGGACCCCACCTTAGATAAAATATTCGTGACCAGGTCTTGCTTAGTCAAGCTCCTGTGTGTACGTTCGATGCAGTAAGAGCAGACCTCCTACGGTAAGTCTTTAAAAATTAGCACCCGGAAGTGATGCCATTTTGAATTCGCCGCTGTTGCTGTTAGTTGGACACCCCCCCCCCCCCCGCGGTAACCAACCTTTTGCTAAACACGGTTTATAGCCAGGGGAACAGGGTGGTTACCACCCCCCCACCCCGAGAATTGTTATAAAGTACCCGATTTGCTTATGATTTTGATGACAGTGGATAGCGCATAGGGTTTCCCACCACTAAATGCTAGTCCCATTCGTCCTGTACAAAAGGGCCGAAATGAAACGTCCATTTTCTCCTCACTGGAACATCTCAGACCTTAAAGCTAACATCTGCTGGAAGGTCATCATATCTCCTCCCCCATCAATCATGTCAAATTAGGGGTAGTTATCACAAAATTTTCGAGCTACTGGACCGTGAAGACTAGCATGCACCGTGGCCTGGAGGTCAGAGCACTTTTCAGTCAGGTGTTCCCTTGTAAGAATACGGTATGTCGGATCAAAATAACATATCAATGACAACATTTTTTTGATAGTCCTACAGATTTTATACTTAATATTGATAGCAACCATGATTTGCCCCCAACCCAGGGTTCCTCGCAATTTCTCTCAGGTTTTTAGGGTATACCTAGGCGCACGGTCACCAAAAAAAAAAAAAACCGAATCATTTGCCAGTGGGGCGGAACTTACCTGTTTCTCAAGTTATTACTGGTGGGAATCCTAGGTCGGCTCCTCTTTCATGATCAAAAATAATACCAACCATACTAGTATGTCGTTCCCAATAACGTCATCAAGTCCGTGAGTCGGCAAAATTGGTTATTTACCACCAGAAAATAGGGCCCGAAAATCCAATTTGACGCTTAAACAAATGTGGGATATCGGATTCTTGTTCATAGCGCGGTTTTTCAGCTCTAAATTATGCCAAATGGCGAGTTTTACATAAACATAAGCTTTTAGAGCCATACTGTCATAATATTTTCAAAATGCACCATCAAAATTCCTGGGTGGCCAACCAACCCCCCCCCTTACCCTCGACTTGACGGGGCCATACCCTAAACAAAAGTGATACCTTCACGTATTTTTCGCTAATATGGTGTGACCAGAGGAAGAGATGAGAGAACGATTACCTAGAAGCTTTTTACGAAGTTTTTTTGGCAATTTTAGACGCCCACCAGAGCAGAGGTTCATTGGGAGGGTGTGACCCTTGCAATATATTCGCTTTCTTAAAACACTTTCCCATGCAAATTTGATAAAAACAATTGAAAATAATGCCTTAAAGTGATAGGTGGTGGTCAGCGATTTAACAAGTTGATGGCGGTTTATAAATTTTGTTTGAATGAAGCATAATGTGTCTCTTGCCAGAGTTTCGTATAATCAAGCTGTCTGGGGGTTGGCGAGGGAGGACCCTTTACACGGAGACTTGCGATGTTCTCGCTTTCCAAAACACATTTTTCCATGCAATTTGATTTAGAACCCACAATTTGAATGAAATATAATGCTTATAGCTATGATCAACGGTTTTTTAAAAAGTAAATGTGATAGTGACAGTGATTAACATTTGTTACATGCGCAAAGTGTTAAGTTGTGATGTGTGTATATCAAGCTGCCGCGGGTGAGTGCGGGCAAAGTGAGGAACCCCTGCAATTATCACTTTCCAAAACACATTTTCTCATGCAAAATTTGATGGTAACAATCAAAGAGGTTCATATAGATAGAGAGGCAAAAGTTACCGGAATCTCATTAGAAATTCACCGTCTAAGCATGTATTGCCGACCACAAAGAAACAGAGTACCAACAATAGAAAGCAATGTCAGCCTCTCCGCTTACTTCCACATACTGTGGGTGCGCCGCTTTGCATATTACACTAATCGTAGTGTGATTACAAATTAATGTGATGTGTTAGCACGGTGCCCAGGTGTAAAATAGTGTACCTGGATCATTGTGCTCAGATACTCTTTTTTTCTTAATAATTGCAATGCCCGCGCTTAGGTGAAAGAAAAGATGTTATTCATTGAGGCGGTTTATTTAACGACTGATGTGTCATTTTCATTCGTTGTGTAGGCCATGGGTAGGACAAATTTACCACCAATAGCACCCAACATCCAACAACTGATATTTGGCGATGTTTGTATCGAATTGACATTATGTGTAACAACAAGCACCCAAACTGATAATTATTATTCCGTGCAATATTCAAAATGTTGAAGCGCCCAGACACGAACGACTGGGTTTGAATGCGTTTCCCCCCTTGTAACAATATGTATTTTATATGCTTGACGAACAGTTTTGAAAAGCCAAAAGCAAATTGTTTTAGTTTTTCCTGCTGTTGTAGTGGCCCGCAAGTGTGTTACTAATCTTGAGTATTCGAGTGAACAATTTCGAGTTCGAGAGCGAGGTTTCGAGTGTTCGAGTGACAAATTTCGAGATTAGAGTGACAAATTTCGAGTGACAAATTTCGAGGATCGAGTGAAAAAGTCGAGTAGTATCGAGTTCGATCTGGAAAAAAAACTTTTGAGTTCTCGAGAGTATCGAATCAAGTGACAATTTCGAGTGTCGAGTGACAAAGTTCGAGTTCGAGTGACAAATTTCTGAGTACGAGTGAAAAACTTCGATTAGTTCAACTTTCTCGGTTTACAAACTGCAAAGTACTGCTCAGGCGGGCAATAAATTGACATGACTATAACTAAAAGCGATCAAACTTGAAATATAATTATTCGATACTTCACTCGAAATCGGTTAT
>JAMKCH010025311.1:0-18948 GCA_023653785.1 Ophioderma brevispina
CAATTATCAGTTTCTCGTCACATTTTTTCAGCCCATAATGAGGGAAATATTGTCATTTATTATTATTCGCATGATTTCATTATTTCAACATTTAACGAGAGCTGAATGCATGTTTCATTTCATTTGTGCATTTTTTTAATCTCGTAGAGACGATATGTGGTCCGTACCATTCGAACGATATACAACGATATACGAAAACCAAAGCTATAGCGTTCAATACAGCGTAGTCGATACTTTCAATATCTGAATCATACCATGGCTTGCAATGGCTACGGCTGTATTAGTTTGACAGTGAAATGAAACCTACAGGGGATCGATGAAATACAAAACAATATGGGGTCTATTTTTGGACTCATTTTCTGGCTTTCGAGACAGGTTTTCTACCAAAAAAATTCCAATATACGACTGAAAAGGTGCTGCTTTGCAGGAATTTTTCAAAATAATGAATTTTCAGATTTTCGGATGCTAACGCGGCCCAAAAATCATACACGGGCGGGCGACGAGAAACTAATAAATCGGTTTCAAGGGTCCTACCATATTAACCACTTGTCCTTATTTGGAAATATCCCATAACTGCACTTTCCGTGGTACTCCCATAATGCACATTGAACAAGTAATTGCATGTAATCTTCAACCATACAATCACAGATCAAGACAATTCATCATGATGGAAATCAGTACAAAAATTGTGTACACATGATAGGGTAAAAAAGAAAAAAAAGAAAAAGGTGTAGCCGACATATAATTAAGGGTAGTGTCAACCATGGTGCTTTTGTTTTTCACGAATTTCTGATTTTGAACCATTTGAAACATCAAACTGTGTTCTCATAGTTACCAACAAAGGTTATCCACTGCAGACCAATCCTGGCTGTAATTTTGCCGATTTTTAAAAAAAACCAGCTTATTTGACAGTTAAAGTCACAAAAACCGCTTGTTCTAAACGGCGGGAATTTTTAAGCACATTTACGCCGTCAGGCGCAGGCGCCCATCGCGTCGCGCGGTGATTTTTGCTGCGTAATGAAGCGTCGCGTGTTTTAAGTACTTTTGCGCGAACGCATCTTGGGAAAAACGAAAAAAATATTTGCGAAATGTAAACAAAGCGCTCAATTAGACAAGATGAAATTTCATTTCTTCTTAAGTTATGGAGTTAGAGAAAAGATTTTTGATTCAATAGTACATAACATGGCATTTGATCACTTGTACAACATACTCAATTTGAAGTTCAAAGATAAAGTTGATTTGAGAAAGAGGACAGATTGAAATGGCGTGAAAAGTCACTTTTTTACTAAAACCATGCATTTTCTCAATTTCAATTTCGCACAAAATTTGGCAATTTTCCGGACAAGAAACTCCAAAAAATACGAAGTAAAAGGGAAGGTTTTAACTTTCCTACGATAGCATTGGTCTTCCCAGGACGGTTTTCTCAATTTTTCATTTTTCGATTTCTAACTAAAGATATTCGCCAATATAGTACTCAAATTTTGGAAAAGAAAACGTAAAAAGCACATTTTTTGACATTTTCTTATATTTCGAAAATTAAGCTCTATTAAACAATGAAAAAAAACGTCCCTAGACAAAATTTGTCTTGTTTCTAAAAAAACATAGAAATCATTTTATTAAAAATTCAAATGTTTTTGTTTAGCTGTATGAAAATTTGGGGGCAAAATCATGTTTTTTAGTATTTTTCTCAAAAAATACGGAAAGTTTTACATAATCTGATGCCATCATCGGGTTCAGTTCCATTTGCTTCTAGAAATGTATACTTTTACAGACAATAATCAAATTTTGCCGAAGTTACAAACCCAAATAAGATACTCGGAAGCTCAGGTTGACATGCCCTTAAGTGACATTCGATTGCAATGCTTTCAAGCTAGAGTCTACCCCCACACACACACAGACATGCAGTGTAGAGACACATGTGCCAAGCCCATGCCCGGCCCAAGCCAGGTCGGCCCTAGTAAGGCTAAGGATTACATTGTACGGTCAAAATTAAGTATCAGCTTAAATACCAGATAATATCAAAACAACAAAAAATCATGTGCATAAACCCCATGGCATTTACAATTTTATATTAAACAGTAAGTGTACAACGAAGCCACGCCTCGGCTTGAACTTGCATTGCAACGACCTTGAACCTTTACGTAACGATGCTTGTTGTATGCACAGCGCGATCAATAAACTACACCATTGTGCATCCCCATGTGATCTTGAGCATCGGATATGCACCACAAAGTGCACATGTTGAAATCAGAAAACTACAGATTTTTCGGAATACATGTTGAATTGTCGGGACACTTGCCTGTTTAGATATTAAGTGCTGATTTTGACGGGAAAATTCGAAAATCGTCCACTCGGACGACACCCGGAAGTGTTGACTTCGCTGTCAATTTTCCATGCAAAATTCTGTCGCACAGCTCAACTGCCATTTTATGGAAGAAGTTGACCTTTAAAACTAGCGTCCTGGATGTGGATACTCTTTATACTCCTCATATTTGAAATATCCTTAGGGTTTCCAGTCGATTAATTACACATTGCATAATCTTTGGTGCACAAGAGACCCCCCAAAACTACTATACACAAATTTCTATTCAGGCGATACCTGGGGACGTCATACTACCGACTCACCGGCGGATCCATCATGCGCGGTCCTCTTTCCCTTTGGGCTCTACTGACAGGTGAGATGTATCTGTTAGCTCCGTATTCGAGTAGAAATTCACAAGGTTTGGCTTGTATTTGTTCGGCAGGACTAGGGTGAAACTCTAGTTACCGTTAAATGTCCTGAGTCCATTTTTCGGATTTGGGATTGCTGATTTCGGCGACTTCTGGCCAGATGCGCTGAAACCGCAGGTTCCAGATTGGACGGCCAAATCGGAACCCGGTAAAAATTTCCCCCATATTAACAGTAACTACTTTGAGTCAATTTGATAGGTTCGGTGGTGTACACACTCTGAGTGTTGTTAATGTTCGGGCGGCATTAACCCTAACACGGCCGAGGAGCGAATGAGAGCAACGAAAAAGTGGTATTCGGTCGGAAATGTTTTTCGTTGCATCTCGGCCGTCCACAACTATTTTGGTCGCGCAAATGGACTTAATTGCACCTCGTTGCAATTGGGCCGTCTTACCGGAAAATGACGCGGTTGGGTTCCTCGTTGCATTGGGGCGTCTACGGAAAAATGCCGCGATGTCCTCGTTGCATTTGGGCCGTCTTACGGAAAATGACGCGATGTTCCTCGTTAAATTTGGGCCGTCTTTACGGAAAATTACGCGATTGTTCCTCGTTGCATTTGGGCCGTCATTCCCGATAAAGATCGATGCTTTTCACTGCTTTTCGGACGGTTTGCCCGCAGAAGGCGAAATGCTTTTCCTCAGGCGGGTACAACTGTGTAAAAATGCCATAGACAATTTCCGATTTCGTGGTGATAGCGCCACCATTTTTCGATAAGCTTATTTTTTAATTATGCATAAGCGTATTCATGACGTAAACCGGACATGACGTAGCTAATAGCGCACGCACGACCTATGATGTAGCGTAATAGCGCCTCTCACGGCGAACGATCCGCTACAATTCCATGCAGCAGTGTGCGTACGCATCCATTATTTTATTTAATTTATTTATTTTTTAACCCTTTTTTATTGCCTTCGCACGCGATGTTCCACGTTGCATCTGGGACGTCTTTCCGGTAATGCGCGATGTTTTTCGTTGCATCGGGGCCTTCTTCCTGGAAAAATGACTGCGATGTTTTTCGTTTCATTTGGGCCTTCCGTTCGGAAAATGACGTGATGTTTTTCCCGTTGCATCTGGGCCGTATTGACTTTAACCATACTTATTCCTGTGATCCGGAAAAACGGCCGAGACAATGAAACGCAAACTTGGCTCTCGTTTGGCGCATCTTGGCCGTTAAAAATAAAAATAGATTTGCCCCTCGTTGCATTGGGCCGTCGGCCGGCAAAACGACCCGGTCCGGGTTGGGTTAATACAGCTCTCCTTGGCGAGAGAGGCCGTCCCTATAAAATTTTGGCTTTTTATATCCAGTTTTAATTACTACGAATAACTCCATTACTCGAAGTGTCGTTTATTTTTTTAACTGGGTATTGTCACTATACTTTAATCAGTGTTTCAGGTCATAGTTTTCTTCTCCAATTCTTTTGTGTGCCTACAATTTGTGTCCAGACCAGCTTATCCGTTAGTGTCCATACCATTTTTTCAAGTTTAATCTTGATATAGTTTAATCGATTTATTCCTTTGTAAGGCATTCTTTAGAATTTAGTTTACGTGATCCAGCGGGCCTATTGTGCCAGCGTTTTCTATAGGCTAGACACGATAATTACCTTCAAGGCCCTTCCTTGAAGCCAGGTCGTTACCCTAGTTAATTGCCCTCTTCTTTGTTTGGTCTTTCTAATTCCTCTTCTTTCCTTCTCTTGAAGGACTGTCTTTGTTGTATTACGGTCCGTTCGAGAAGGACAATTATCTGAGTTACTTGAGTGTTCGTGCGTGCTTATCGCTTTCTAATGACCACGCACCTTGGCCCCCCCCTCTTGGCGGGGAAAAAATAAATCGCGCAATTAGCTTTGAGTGGGATCCACCATCCGACTTGCTGGCGCCTCCGAGCGTGTACTTAGAGAGTCCCCTGCCTGTCCTACTGTGTATGACTAGGGGAATCACTGGGATTGCTCGAGGGGATCGGAGTCTCACCAGGCTTTTCCCGTATGCAGGTCGGCACGGTGCGGGGCTAAGTCTGTGAAGGCGGCGGCGTGTAGTGCGCCCCCGATCACTGCGGGGGCTCGTCCCTGTGAGTGGCCGCAACCAACACCACCCGGCGGTTCGGCTTTCCGAGCGCTCCTACTGGGGATCGCCTCTGGGCTTGAACCCCGCTGGGGGAGCGCACTTGGAGCTCCCTCAACCCAGCCGTTATGGACAGAGGTGGCTTCATGCCTTGCTACGCCTCGCCCTTCGTGGCTTGAAGCTCACCGGGCTGAGGCTGGTGCTTCCCTTTCGGGGGAGGCTCTGCCTAGGCGCCGCCTGGGTGTGGCGTCGGTAACCCTCCGGGCTTGGTTCCTGTACTCGCCTGGGTGACGCGGCTCAGCACCTGTTGTGTCACGGGTCGCTGTTGGTCTCAGCCAGCTCCTGTCCTCCCTCCAGCTCTCCTCCCTTGCTCCTGCTCCTGTAGCGAGCAACCACCGGTACCGAGGACTCGGATGCTTCGTCGGCCTCTGCTACGCTGGCCCGAGAGGTCGGGTTCGGTGCAGAGGCGGCCAAGGATCCCATCCCCGTGGATGATCTGGTGAAGTCAGATCTCGGCTTCACTGTCCGGATTCCAAGGCGGATGGGTTTACTGAGCTCGTTCCCACTCCAGGGTGTTCGAGATTCTTCAGAGGTCTTTATGGCTTTTGATCTCTCGTGCGCTGACAGACGTCTGTGCCTTACCGCGACCCATTCTGTTTGGGTGCTGCGGCGGAGACCTCTGCTCAGGCGGCGTTAACTCTGTCTCGGTCTTTTCCCGGATAAGGCGTGGTCCAGGCGCAGAGCGAAGAGTTGATCTGGTCCTTCGTGGACCTGCGAGAAACTCGTCGCCGTGCCAGACTTCGAGTGGGAGGTCCGCAAGCGTCTCCCTATGGGGGACGGTCTAGCCTGCCTGCCCTCTCAGGGTTCTGGAAGGGTGAGTCTGACCGCATCGACGGACTGCTTTCGGTCACTCATGCGATGCCCGGCTTTTCAGCTTACTCTCTTGAACTTCTTGGGATTGCTGCGGCTGGCCGGGATCCACCCGAGTTCGCTCGGGTATCTCTTGCCGCGGGTTGGCGTCGCGGTCCTGGGACGTGCCATGGCTCTTGCGTCGCCTACCTTGGTGTGGCGACGCGGGAACTCTTGGCTCATCTGGCGGCCCTCTTCTCCTCAGCTTGGCCACAGCCTCAACAGGGGTTCCCTGTCGGGGTCTTCCTTGTTCGGATCGGAGTTGAAATCTGCCCTTGAGCAGGTTGCGACTCTGATCACGAACGAGAAGACCCTTGAGGCTGGCTCGCCAGGTACTGGAAGGGCAAGGGTGCCTCCTCAAATAAGGTTCTTTATAGGAAGGCAGCCAAGCCCTTGCTGGCCACTCCGACGACTTCCGCTGCTGTTTCTCTGCCAGCCTCTAAGGCGTCCTCTGGGACATCTGGGGGCAAGCGGAAGCTCGGCAAGGGCCGTGCCAGAACTCCAGCATTCCGCAGGGAGTGGCCGTTTTGACGGGTTGGCGGCCGCTGTTCCGGGACCACCGTCCACGGAGCTTCCACCGGGGGTTTAACCCTCCGGTTGGCGGTCGCTTACTCTATTATCAGCACGCTGGCGAGAAATCATCGGCGATTGCTGGGTTAGGAGCGTGATATCCAACGGTTATCGTCTGGAATTCACTGCTCCTCCACCACGTCATTCTTCAGGAGGTTCAACGCGCTCCCCGCAGACAGAGAGCGTCAGTCCTGAGTTGGCCGGACCTTTGAATGCAAGCAGCCAACGTCCCTATCTCCCTCGATTCTCGAGGGGGTTTTTGGTCGAGCTTCTTTTTAGCTCCCAAAACCGCCCTTGCGGCCGATTCTCAATCTGAGGCCGCTCACTTTCTTCATCAAACCTCGCAGTATTCGGATGGAGATGTTGGCCCATGCTCTCCGTTACCCAATCGAACTGTTGGGCGCGTCTCTTGATCTCAAGGACGCCTACCTCACAATCGAGCGGTAGAACCAAGTTGGTTAGCGCTTCGGCAGGTAGATCTAGAAGCGTACCAGTTCTCGTGCCTCCCGTTCGGGCCTTTCCACGGCGCCGCGAGTCCTTTACTACGTGTGGTCAAGGCCTTGGCTCGTTTTCTATTTCTCGTACAGGGCGAGCAAGGATATCAACCTTTGTACTCTGGGACGATGGTTGCATCTACAGCCAACAGGGACCGTCGCGCTTGCCCACGCCAAGTGGGTGGGTGCATGGGTTTCATTAATTTGATGGGTTCATCGTGAACCTATCAAAAAAAAAAAAAGGCCCAAAAGACTAACTCTTCGAACCGTGACAGTTCCCAGTTTTTTCTGGGAGCGCAGCTGGATCTTTAATGGCCGTGTATTCCCTATGTAAGGGCGTGTAGCCAATATCATTCAATGCGCTACGCTCCTTACCGGGGCCAGCCAAGCTTGTTCTCTGGCTTGGCTCCGGGTCGGGGACTCATGGCCATCCGTGTGGACATCGTGCCTTTCTGTTGGCAGCGTATGTGCCCAATCCAGCTGCACCTTCTGGTGCACTTTTGTCCCCACCCCGTCCCCCCCACCCTGTCCACGGACAGCGTAGACCACCTGGTCCTGATGACCATTGGTGGGGACCTCTATCCTGGGGGATGTTCCAGCAATCTCCTCTGAGCGTGTTAGTTTTCCCTCCTTCCCAGCCCAGCCGATCCTGACCACAGATGGTCGTGGCTGGTCAGTCACATTCGGGACGAGATCATTTCGGCCCGCTTTCGGCCACGGATCGGTCTCTTCCATCAATGTCCTGGACTGAAAGCGAGATTTCATCTCTGCCATCATTTTCCATCGCCCCGTCGATAGATCTGTTTGCGTCCGCACGTAAATGCCCATCTCCTGACGTACTGCTCCTCTGGTGCGATCCCGGAACGTGGGCGTGGATGCTTTTTCTCTCGGGAAGCCGGTCTTTGATGAAGGCTTATGCTTCCACCCGATCCCACTCATCCCTCGAGTAGACATTGTGGAAGTTCCTACTACGACGTAATACTCGTGTCCCCCTTCTGGCCTCGTCGGCCGTGGTTGTCGTCCGCTGTGATCCTGCTTGCCTGTCACCGCGGACGCACCCGCGGGACTCTCATGTCCTGTGGGATCACCTGCGATGTCCAGACGTATCGGGACACTTTCAACTGGTCAGCGTGGCCGCTGTCAGAAATGGTTTCTAGACGTAAGGCTTTTCTCGTGACGCTGCGATCTGGTGCCAGGGTTTGCGAAAAGATCCTCTCTCGTCCGCTTATTTTGAGCGATAGCGGTTCTTCGTGCTAGTTCTCGGGCGAAATATATTTTGTCCTGGCCAACTCCTGTTCCTCAGATCTCAGTCTTCCTGAATACTTTGATTCAGTAGTGGCCTAGTCACGAACACAATCAAGAATCGCAGGTTGGCGGTTCGGTTTCTCTTACCGAGGAACTGCCTCCTGAGCTGTTCCTAGCGTGATGAGTTTTGTGAAGCGCCTCTTACTTGGCATGTTTTTATACACCAGGCTGCCAGGAGGCCAGTTATGCCTGGGGGGGACTTGCCAACCGCCCTACGGAGTTTGGACTAGGGCGTGCCGGATGAGCCTATGGGCCCACCAATCTGGCCGCCGTTACGTACCAAAAACTTTTTCCTGCTGGCGATGGCGTCAGTCCGTCGCGCCTCCCAATTGCACGCATTGTCGGTGGGAAATTTTATATTTTTTTGGGAACGTTTCGTTGCCACTCTCCTTTTCTGCCCGGGCCTTCTCCAGTATGAACGACCCGGCTTCAGGCACCCCCTCTGTCCTTTTGCCGGACATGTCGGTTGGTTCTTCCGTGATGGAGGACGCTGTGGTATCTGGTGGGATGCACTCGATTTTTACCTCCCCCGTACTAAGACCCTTTGCGATACACGTTGGTTCCCTGCGAGGTTATCAATTCGGCCATGCGGTGAGCGCCGGCGGACGTGCTACGGCTCATTCCACCAGAGCTGGGGCAGTTCGGCCGCCTTTCACTCGCGGCTCCTGCCTAGACAGATTCATTACACCGTTGGCTTGCGCTCTAACTATTCCTTCATACCTGTTTTAGGAGGGAAAAAAAAATATGAGTTCCGAGACCCGCGTTTCACTCGCGCGTTCTCAACATCCGTAGCATGATCATTCAGGTAAGTCTAATTTCCGTGACTTTACCGGCATTAACTTAATGGTGGACGTTGTGTCGAAATACTAACCGTAAATGGACCCCATTTACAGTTAGAAGGGCTACGTAGTGTAGAATGGGGCGCACGAGCACATGGCCTCATCAACATAATTTGCATACCATACCTAAAACGCTCCTGACTGAATTTCCCGTCAAACGCAACATATGTTGTATTTTTTACTACTACCATGGTACCACTTACGTAATTGGCTTCTTGACATTAATTCCTTTCATTCTTGGTGAACTTCCATGAAATTGTAAGGTCATTCTGTTTTGGGGATCAAGGCATCAATCCAAACACGATGTCGACCCTTCAGTCGCATCTGGCATTGTTTCTATATGAATCTATATTTAATTAGATGTTGGTATCACCATTTGCGGTGTGTCATTCGTTTGGCTGCTCCAATAACCTAAAATGTACACTTTTCTTTATAAGCGTGTTAGCCCATCATATTTCGTCCTCAGTATTTTAATCCAACAAAATTGGGTTAATTTCAATATTCGAACTTCAAATTTAAACACTTGCGTTTACATGTGTTTTGACCCTTACTTCGATTGATGAAAAATCAATTGGAACCATTCCATTTGTGCTAAAAGGGTTGAGCACCTTCGTTACTTTTTGGGTCCGTTTTTTTTGGATGCTGTTATTGAACCTTTACAAAAAATGTAATTTGGTGGGGTATTACTACAGCTATGCAGTATTCAATTGCCAAACTAGCACATACACATATAAAATTAGGGCGACATTCCAGATTTTCCTTCACGTTTGTTTCGAAATTATTTTCCCTGTGCGATAAATAGAACAGTCCATCATATTGCATGATGGTATGGAAAAACACCAAGGCCAAGAGGTTATGGTATACCAATGTAATACACGCCATTTATATCACCACAAACAGCGACCCAGACATTCTCAAAGAGTAATGCCAATTTTTTTCCCACAAAAAAACCGGTCGTACTGCCACAGAAGATGCACAACAACAAGTATATAGTCAACACCTATCATACAGGTATGCTAACGGTACAATACTGACCATTTGAGCACAAACAGGGGACAAATGGCGTCTAAAAATGTTGTAACGCAACAACCGCCCGCAAAATGTGCATTACCCACTCAATCTCCCTCCGATAGCAGGCGAAGCAATATGCTTCGCAAGATTGAGTTTCCACATCTCGATAGTGGACGGGGAGCGAAAGTGGGCTACTTGTTCTAGACCTTTATCTTTCGCACTCTGTGAGCCAAGGGTGGTGTGCTTACCCGCGCCGCCTTTTGAGGGGTTGCCTTCGGGTTCGTTCTTCTCTTGGGTTTTTCCCTATTCTATTCGAGATCGTGTTAGTTCTCTTTTCGGCGTACACCTACCTCCAGCCTATGGGTCGGTGCTAGTCTGGAAAAGGGTTTTTTGCAATGTCGAGCCATGTGTAATTATCGCATTGGAACCCAAGGGAGGTTCAAATATAAGGGAGTTTTGTTTTTTGAAAACAGTATTGTTTCTTATAACTCCCGTTATTTGGAATCTCCTTTTTCAATGTCGATCCCTTCCCCACCCAGCCCCACTGGTTGTTACCCCCCGAGAGTGAGCCATGAGGGTGCGGGAAAGAGGACGAGCAGATGGGATCGCCTGTGACGTCAGTGTAGTATGACGTCGCCAGTGATCACCTAAATAAAATTTGTTGTATATTAGTTTTGGGGTCAATCTTGGGTGCACCAAAGATATCAATTGTAATAGCCGACCATTGGAAAAAGGAGATTTCCATACTGGCGTTAAGAAACCATTTTTAAAAAAAGACTGGGTTTTTTCAACATACTGACCGTATTTCATTAAAAATAAAAAATCACTGCGCCTGTTTCCAACTCCCATAGAACGGCGCACAGTAACGGAAATTCTAAGATGGCGGATTTCGCGCATGGTCATTGAGTGAGAAGGCTACTGAGTCAGTGAGCCGCCTACGACGGTGTAACTGGCTATTCCAAATATCGCATCTGGCGGATGTTTTTTATAACTACTGTTCATCGGAGTTTTGGTGTATGAACGTGCTGATCTGTTTGTGAATATTTTTCAAGATTGGAATTCTTGTAGAATTCGGAAGAGTTGACCTAAGTATTATGTATTATCCCTTCACATGGTTGCGCCGCAGCCTCAAGCCGTTTTCGCGTCGCTCGTACTGCCGGTATTAAGTGGGCTTATTCCTTGGCTATGTTTTAGCTCCCCCTTTGTAAGTCCACAATTTTGACAGGCATGTTGGGGACATGTGCCTGTCTCGTGTCTGCTCCCTTGCATAATTATATTTTCTCTTCCCCTTGTTATAGCCTCACGGTGCAACCACGTCATCTGTGTTTTCTCAGTGTATTTCCCGCCCGTGCCGATGAATCTCTAATTCTCTCAGATTTGGGGGTGCCCTGCACTTTCTTCTCGTCGTCTTTTTCCTTGGCCTTATCCTATTCTACCTTTGGATATCCAGGTTCCGGCACGTGTTTAGTTACTGTACTACATCCTCTACAAATTCGTCTTACTTTTGCTGTTGCGCAAATGTCCTCTACCATGCCACTCCGTAGATGTTTTGAGGGTAAAAGTTCCTTCGAAGAACCAAGGAAAACCCTCATGAACTGTGTATGAAGTGCTGTTATTGTTTCTGATAAGGACCTGGATATATGTATACACTAGTATGGTCATAATTGAATTCCAGACGTATTTGGACGAATTAGATGTGTATATGGAGAGAAAGACAAGAAGACTTAAGACAAGGCTACACGTTCCACTCTGTCCAGGGATCTCCCTCTGTGTCTTCGACCAGCGAAGACTCTACCACACTATTTCTACCAAGACCAATCCAAGACCAATCAAACTACCAGTGATTATAGTCTCCAGGCGATACTAACTACCTTGGTTGCAGAGTCTACAAACAGTTTATGGGCAAGTTCTTCCAGCACACATCTATTATGAAGATAAAGGGCCATGATTGATGTGAACCAGAGTGGATTAAGTGATTTCTTACGACTGGCTGATCCTATCCACTCCTTCCATTCATAGTGAATTGGAAAATTATCATCGGTTGGTATCCGTCGATGGCCTGCTCTCTACAAGTTTAAAGTAAGTCCAGCTATTGCCTATTGTACCGGTGATACCAGTAAGACCGACGGCTTCACGGCCTCTCGAACACTTGCGTTATCCAGCGTCGAATCATGTATCAACGTACTGATCTTGTGCCTCGGTCCGATGATGGTTTTCAATACGTGAGCAGTCGGGCTGAAATATCTCCGTCGAGTAATATAATAAACAGCCGCTATCCACGGGCATCACATTGTGATGCATATGATTATAGTTCTGAGTTAAGCAACCGTGTTGCAGTCAATAGAGTCCTCATCGGCCATTGTTAAGACTAATTTATGTTGTAGAGATTGGACAACGGTACAAAACCGGTTTGGACCCTTAGACCGGCGGCTTTCCTGGTGGCCTCGATAGCGTTGTGGTGCGATGATATAGAACTAATTAATGAATGTCATGATTATTCTAGAGTCTGTTCTACCCTTAATGGCTAATGCTACTCCACTCATTGCAATTTCTAGTCGAAGTATTAACAGTTTAGAGCGCACTGGTGCAAGTTGGGTAAAGATTCTGATTTGATTGAGGTATGTACCAACTGTGATAGATTTCCCATATTTGTGACGCCGTATTCCGATGTCGGCTCTTCTTGAAGTGACCATTTCCCTAATGTTGTTGTGTCCTGGCTCGTCGGCTTTTTTGGTTCGCGAGGTTTGAAATGCGATTCGACTATTCTTCAAGATACAAAGTCTACAGTTTTTGCTTCCTGCTGCTAACATTACATGAACAGTTTGTGAATCCTCGTTATGCCTTTTCTGCTGATCTCTACATACTATTGCTGAGTTCAGAAGTCTATTTGGGAAAAAATTATCGAAAGACTCCCCTTCTCAGATGGATGCCTGAGTCTTCCCCCCCCCATTCCATACCTGTGAGGAAGATTTCGATTTCTTCTCATTCCTTTGGTTCCCACTCTTTGCTGGATTAGATGAGGCTGATGAGAAGACTTTACGTTAGCTGAGACCATGCCCATCAGCTGGAGTTAAAGATTGTTTTTTCTAGTAATCATATGGAGTAGATGGAGTAGATTCCTTGAATAATGTAAAGATGGTAAGCTTCGACATTTGGTACAGATTTTGCCGTGATGGTTGCGTAATCGAATGTAGCCTTAACTGGCGCTAATTCAGTTTATGAGCAGTTTGTTGGAGCCTTTTGTGGCGCTGTCTTAAGAAGCTAGTGAGAGATGTTCGTTTACTATGAGAGATCTTCATCAAGTTCCTGCAGAGCTTTTCAAAGATTGCTCTCGGAAGACAGAATGCTTTGACGCTTTGAACCTTACAGCCAAGAGGTTCTCTTATTCTCCTTAGATAAAGATCTCTTTGTAGTCCGTGATCTATGCTTTGCTTCTCATAAAGAGATCGTGTCAAGCCGTAGATCAAATTTACCACAAAGGAGTCGAAGGTTCCTCCAGACATAGACCTTTGAGATATAAACCTTATGTTATGTGCTACCCGCAGAAGGGCTTCCACGTTTTCTTATTCCTGCCAACATAGGAAACAAGGGTTCCTTTCGGAAGTCGATTTACTATTGAGGCAGCAATTCACTATAGAGGCTCCAGACAGTATCGAAGTTATTCCTTCTACTCCAGACTTAAGCGTCAGACGTGGCGCGGTAGGGGAGGAAGGTTTCCGACTGATTCCTACCTACCTAGGACCCCAGTGGGGGGGTCTAAAGCCTTTCTCCCGGCGTAGCGTCGTATAACCTCGGATCATCGTGTTCTGCAGACTTTCTCATACGGTTACCATTCCGAGTTTACACTCGTCCGACTATGAGTCTATTTTGTTCTACCCTATGCCAAGAGCCTTCAAATCTATATTCTAGAAACGAATGAAGGAGTTGGTTAGGAAAATGAAAAGCTTTTTCCAATAATAAATCTATGGAAGGTTCTACTCTTCTTCCTAGCTCCGAAGGAAACAGGCGATCTCCACCATCTTCAATTTACACTCTATGTACAGATTTTATTCGTCCGAGACTGATCAAGGAGGGGTTCAAATGAAAACTCACTCAGCTGTTATCTAGGAGTTGTATTATCGGTTTGGCACAACGTTAGACTTAAGGATTCTTAGCATCCATGTTCCAGTTTTGTCCTCATCATAAACTAATGGCTTCGCTTCAATCGGACCCAACCAGTTTTTAACCAGGTTTCGAGTTCTGACATTCGGTCTTTCACTGCTCCCCTTTACCTTTACAAGATTAGTAAAAACAACGGCAGAACATCTGAGAAAGGAGGGGTATCCAGATATTCGTCTATTCCGACGACTGCTTGATTGTAGTAGCACCAAACAAGTCTAGCCTGATAAGTTAGTTATCATTTGTTATAAAGACGTTTGAAGGAGCTGGTTTCATGATAACTTTGAATTCAACCTCTTCCTGGATTCTGAGCCTGAGTTTCTAGGAGTCAAGCTTGGATCTGAAGAATCCAAGCTTTTCCAACAGAAGAACATAATTGCAGAATTTAAGATTGCATCCTGCTCATTCTGAGAAGTTCTCTCCACTCATCTATGGTTCCCCTGCTTAGAATGTTGGCAAGCTTAGTAGACCCTCTACCCTTCTGCAGATTGTGGTTGAACTTTTTCAGCTACACCTTCGGAGTTACTACAAAGACTACTGTCAGTACCTATATCGCCAAGTCCTTTGAATACAAAAGTTGTGATGTATTTACGATGGTTTAGTCAACTCTAAGGTCCTTATGGTGGGAAAGAAAATTCACGAACTCCAACCAAGTTATAATTACGACAGATACTTCGAAGATAGGTTGGGAAGCATGCATGAGGTCCCACAATTTAAGGAGTGTGGTCAAATATTACAAGAAAGCTCCACGTAAATGTACTAGAGTTGCTAGCGGATGTGGTTTATGCTTTTAAGGCTATTCAAACAGACGATTCTGGGAATCGGTGTGAATCAGATCAGATTATTCCACTATAGTTGCCTACATTAACCACCAAGGCGGGAACAAGAGTATCCTCATTTGCACTGTGAATATCCGACACCTCACTTGGTGCCAGAATCATTCTATTAACCCTGAAGGCGGAACATCTCCCTGGAGTTATCAACTCTTTCGTAGACATCTTTCCAGGGGAAAGTCAGCCAATATGATAGCTTACTCAGAATCAACTGTGGAGTGGGCTCTCAACATCCATTTTTGCCAGATGATTTTTTTTTTGGGGGGGGGGGGGGGGGAGGTTGGTTTTTGGGGGTTTGTTTTTTTTCAAAGATTACACCGGCCATAGTAGATCTGTTTGCAAGCATGACTTTTTCAAACTCCCAACATCTGACAGTCATCAAACATGATGCTGGCGGACGAGAAAGCTGGGTGAGAGACTGCTTTATTATAATTTGGGTCAATCTGATGCAAAAGTTCTGACAAAGTTCTAGCAATCAAAGTCATGCGGGATGCTGGCTTATAGCCCCTATTTTGTCCACGTAAGTTTTAAGTGCTGGTCAGTATATTAGAGGATCATCCGAGACGGATTCCTGTAGGCAACTGCTGGTAAAACGGCAAATCGAAAGAGTGACGCTTCAAAGGATAAAATCTCTATATTTGATTGTGTGGCCTCTCTCAAGCTCGCCTTCAAACGCACAGGTTTTTCAGAAGAAGCTGCCACCTTGCCAGGCATTGCTAGAAAGAAGTCAACCTCCATTATCTACTATTGTAGACTTCGACGCTTCTATGTCTGGTGAAGAAATTGAAGTTGTCCGCATCCACTTCTGTTGGCGACGTGGCTACCTTCCTGACTTCTCTTCTTCAAGGAACCTACTACATCCTACTGTCATCCCCCAAAAAAAGAGAACCCCGCCCTTTCTACGACCCATGATATCCAGATGTGTTATAGAAGATAACAGTCTTGGTTTCATTAAGGAATGGTGATAAATTTCCTACCATTAAAAAAACTCACTGCTTCTGGGATCTTCCCTTAGTTCTTCGGTATGTCTCTGGCGAGCCGTTTGAACCGTTGAATAAGACCACACTTCTAAACTTCAAGAAGACGGCATCCTCCTATGCTACATCTACCAGAAATGTTCGAAATTCATGCGTTACCTTCTGACAATAAGTATATGGGATGCTCTGATTCTCTCTATGTCACTCTACTTCCTTTGAGCTGGTTTAATAGCCAAAACACAGACCTCGATGAGTACCTTGGCCTATAGTTCTTCCAGACTTCCTAGCGTTACTGGTTATCCTGAGAATAAACATGGGGGCCAGTCGAGCTCTTCAGATTTTTACCACCACTCTGCCTTCTTAAGAAAATCTATAGATTCCTCAATTTCTGACCAACTTTTTCATCACCTACCTTAAACCTGCAGCAAGCAAACATTATCACCTGGTCATCTTTCCCTCGATCATCTCTGACACTTTTAATGAAAGCCTCGTCACTGTCAGTAACATCGCCATTAACCCGCATGCTTATAAATTTGAAGTTAGGCAACATCTTGAGTCTTTTCCTTAGGAGTTAACATTACGGCCATTATGGAAGCATCGATGGAGGACGCCTACAACGTTCAGAACGTTTGTAGAAAGACGTCACTTCCTAGTTATTAAATCGTGACCAAAACCACCCGTCAGCAAAGCAGCCAGAGTAGAGGAAGGATGCGAAGCATCATTACCATTTATGCTCATAAGGTGAGGAATGCGGGTATATACACTGATATGCTCGACATGAGGTTCTATTACTATATATGCTATCATGAGATATTATATTGATGACATTGGGGCAAAATTATTTAAGCTTCCATAAAATTCACATGGCGTGAAACCCCGAAGCAACTGAGACTACCGGCGCCACTTCCTCCACCTGGTGACCAGTGTGGCAGTCATGCACTATTGGTGATTCGTACAATGTATATCTGGAATGAAATAGAATATACTCACAAAATTGGTGAGATTATTCCTATTTGTCAATACATGTAAACTTACGATGATCCAACTGTAACCCTCATCCAGGACCTTCCCGCAAGTGGAGCCTTGGAAAGGTACAAAAATGACAAGGATCATTGATGCCATTGGCGATGGTATGGGCGTACCGATGCTATCGTGGTACCGCTACTAGGCATGGGCGCACCGAAATTTTTTAATTGTTGCATAAGGGTGTTCAGGCATTTTTGAGGCACAAAAATGCACTAGTTTGATCCGTCGTAAGTATACATGATGAAATAAATAATCTCACATCGGGTGGTCCTTAAAATTTGGTTAGGCATGGACCCGTGCGGCACTGGTAGGGAAAAATGTAGCCCAATCATTAGTTTCTATTGTGACAAAAAAACACAGCTCCGCCGAGTTCTGCCGAAAATGGCGCTTTGAGAGAGCGCATGTGATGCTCAAAAAGTCGCCCAATGGGCGTGTAAAGCTATCATAGCACCTTAACAGCTGCGAATCTTGCGGAGTCTCTCCATCGTTTGACATATCGCACGGAAGGTACGTTGTGCAGTGTGGCAGCGCGATGGATTGTGTTGCCAAATGGCTGCAAAAATGTGACGTCAAACTTATCAAACGATGTCCGGATGTTTGAATATTGTTGTGATTTGTTACTGCTCAAAAAATTCACAAATTTACACAACACTGAGTCCAAGAAAATCAATTCTAAGGACTTTTTAAGCCAGTGGAGAGTTCATATATTGCACCAAAGGAGAAAGTTGGAAGGTAATGTCTCAAAAGTTGGGTAAAATGAACTTTATTAAATTTTAGAAAGTCTCAGGGATGGCCCATAGCGTTACGAAAGTGTGATTCAAAGCTATATTAGTCCTGCTGAGCATGATCCTCCATATGTACATTATCATTGCATTAACTAATCAGAAGGAGGAGTCATGCCAAAATGTGTGTAAATGCTATGGAGTGACCAAATTCATGTATGAAGTTACTCCATATTGGAGGGTCTGCGGCCATCGCAAAACCTCCAATATGGAGTTCTGAGTATAATACGCAGACACTCCAAAATCGGAGGGTCTGCGGACATCGCAAAAACTCCAAAATCGGAGGTTCTGGTATCTTTACAGATTTTTATTTATATTCAAACACTCCAATATCGGAGTTTCAGCGTAAAATGCGAAAACAATCCAAAATCGGAAGGTCTGCGTACATCGCAAGAACTCCAAAATCGGAGGTTCTGCGTATCTTTAAAATAGTAGTAGTTCGATTCCAAACACTCCAATATCGGAGTTTCAGCGTATAATACGCACACACTCCAAAATCGGCGGGTCTGAGGACATCGCAAAAACTCCAAAACGGAGGTTATGCGTATCTTTAAAATTTTTATTTATATGGCGATTTTCCTGGGGTTATGTAGTTATACGGTGAGAATAAATTTTCAACTCGATGGCAATATGTATTATGAAGACAACCTTTATTACATCTCACTCGACGACGTCCATCTCCATCTCCGCTGAAACTTATTACCTAACTACTAAAATGACGCAAGAGACGGACCGGCTAGAGGGCGCTAGTCCATATTCTGCATGGACAGCTAATCGTCACATAACCCCGCCGCCCTCCAAGCGAGTAAACACTCGAGCAAAGAATTACCGTTAAACTTGGAAGTTACTGCAAAAAACTCTGCAGGCACATTGCAGGTTAAAAAATCTAGGTCGTTACCCAACACAATTTTGTTTGTCTGCACAAAACTCTTAATAAATCTTGAATCTGGAAACAGGACAAAATTTTGCAACATTCGAAATCTGAAAGTGCATGTCACTACACTGGCTTAACACTTTGAATAAAAGTAAACTGGCTGCATGCAAAAACAGTACTCAGACTTGAAAACATTCTTTTGTGTGCAAAATTTAGCATCCAAAAAAGTGTTATAATGAAATGTTGCCCAACTCAACACAACACAAAAATTGCGTAATACCCAATGTGCTGGACATTCACTGCAAACTTGAACAATTTCAAGCGGTGGTCTAAAACATACCAAAGCTGCGATGTGGTTGGGTACGTTATCTGTAAGAACCACAAAGG